>CAIGRR010029715.1:0-10843 GCA_903798365.1 Fraxinus sp. 1973-6204
GTCCACGTGGCACCAAACCGACGTTTCTAAAATACGATTTCGATTCGGATTTTCGGTTTGACGATTTTTGCTAACAGCCCTAGGCTTAGCCTTCAAGAAGAAGTAATGCATTAACTCGAAGTTACAATTGGCCGACCCAATGAAGGCTGAGCGAGTCATAGAAGCAGCTTAGAATTTGATTTCACGAGGTGAACACATGTAGTTTGCACAGTACCGAGATCTTTAGAACTGACTCAAGAAGCCAGTAAGCCTAAGGCTCTATTTGGCACGAGCAAAAATCTTCACCTGTCTAAAAGCAGAGATGGGAGGATGACACAATTAAGAATGGAACTAGTAGCCTTTCTTGGTAGGTCTTGTGGCCAGTGCGTCCACAGTCGAAAGATGACAACTGGCTTGATCGCTTATCACCAATTAGCCAATCACTCCGGTTACTTCTAGAGCTCTTAGACCAACCGCTTTCACTTTTGCCACCACGACCACCTCGCATAAAGTGATCTTCATCACCATCCGACCAACCCCGGGAAGATCTAAAACCTCCTTGGTACCTTGACGCTCTGGAAAGTTTTAATTGAATACATCATGAATTTTACTATAAAAGTCTCGATTCAATACATCAATAATTTTAGAGATTTTCAAGAAGTCTTGCATATCGCTAAATTTTTTAAATTCCAAAAAATCTTTAAAAGTCCCAATTGAAATTAAAAGTCTGTAGAAGTCTCGACTGAATAGATCCATACTTTTAGAAGGTTTCAAAAAGTTTACATTCAATACTAAACTTTTAAAATTTTAAAAATTCTTTAAAAGTCCCAATCGAATACGCCCTTCTTAATTGACTATAAAAGAAATTAAAAAATACAAATAAAATATTGTTGTTTATAATTATGTAATTCATAATTTATAAACGAAATGTAACAAGCCTTGGTACTTACAAAATGTGTGAATAAAAATAATATTTGATCAATTTATTATCTTAAAAAAAGTTTTGTCAAACATAAGCATAGTTCGAAACTCTCATAATCTATATCAAGATACGTGAGATAGAAGAAAAGATATACACACTCGGCTGTCTTTGAACATGTGGTTCACTCGACTCAAATTTGATCGTGCTTCAACATAAAGTTGAATGTAATTTTGAAAAACTGAGATTCTACATAGAATTGCTCCAATTCATATTTTATTCAAGTTATATTATTGTTTATAAGTACAAAATCTTGAGTTAGGCAGTTTGCCTAACAAGTCTCAACTCAAAAATACAAAATGTCTATGCTTGAAACCGTAGGATTATTATATTAGATCTTTTGAATTGGAAGCCGGCCAATAATATTTGGTTAATTTTGCATTGCTTTTTACTAAGCCTTCTGCCGCCTTTGCTTGGCTCAATTAAAATCAAATTTTGAGGGAAAAAACGTATTTTGAAATAGTAGTTTTTTCTTGTTAAAAAAGAAGGAAAAATCTTGAATTTACGTGTAATATTATTTTATTAAAATATGTGTGGTTAAAAAGAAAATAGAGAAAAATGCATTAAAATTTTAATATAGCACAAACAAGAGCTAAGTCCTTACTTGACAATCATTATTTCAGAATTTTTAATTAACATACTCATTTTTAACAACACATTTAAATATAAAATATTTTGTACGTAAATCCAAGATTTTCCTTATTTTTAACGACATATTATACAAAAAAATCACTATTCAAAACTCTATTTTCTCAAAATAATGACCATCAAACAAGGTCTAATATGAAAAATGCAAATGATCGAAATAATGACCATCAAACGAGGTTGTCCGAGGAGGTTTAAGAAGGAGAATGGTGACAAACGAGGTGGGGTATGGGGGTATTTATAGGTTTTTAAAGAAGACCAAGGGTCTCTCAATCCTAGCCCTACATCCTGCCACGTGGCAAACATCCACCATCCCAGGGAAATCATTGGCTCGAATATCGAGGCCATGTGTCACACTGCCACGAACCCTAGGTTGTGCAGCCCTTTTCAAGGCTACTTAGTCCAATTTTAAAGGCTGGACAGCCCATTTCCAAGGTTGTTCAGTCTAATTTCAAAGGTTGGGCAGCCAATTTCCAAGGCTGCTCAATCGATTTTCAAAAACTGTGCAGCCCAATTCCATGGCTGCTCAATCCAATTTCAAAGGCTGTGCAGCCTTTTCCAAGGCTGCCCAGTCCAATTTCAAAGGCTGGGCATTCCATTTCCAAGGCTGCTCAGTCCAATTTCAAAGGTTGTGCAGCCCTTTTCAAGGTTGCTCAGTCCAATTTCAAAGGCTGGGCAACCCATTTCCAAGGTTGCTCAGTCTAATTTAAAAGGCCGGACATCTCATTTCCAAGGCTGCTCAGTTGATTTTCTAAGGCTGGGCATTCCATTTCGATGGTTGCCTAATCCAATTTCAAAGGTTGTGCGGCCTATTTCCAAGGCTGCTCAATCTAATTTCAAAAAGCTGGGCATCCCATTTCCAATGCTGCTCAGTCCAACTTCAAGGGTTGAGCAACCCATTTTTAAGGTCGAACAGCCCATTTTCAAGGCTGATCAGTCCAACCCAAAGGTTGCTCAGTCCAATTGCATTGGCTCAATCCTATTCTCGAGGTTGGTCATTCTTTCATGTGCATACATCCCAGAATCCCAAATACAAGGCTCTGGCATGGATGCACGGGGGCTACTGATGATGCCAATATCAATCAAAGCTCGAGCGCGGTGCCTGAGGAGAACTTCTTTCATTTGACGTCAACGCCCTATAACCTCCTCGGTAAAGTCTCCTCAGGTTCGTCTCCCTTGATCGACTAGGTCTTCCTTAAGACTTATTAACCCATTACGACTCTCCCTCGTGTCAAGGCTTGTCCAAACCTAAGAGAGAAAGGTATTAATACGTTACCTCATTCTAAGTGGGTTCTAGCACCAGAGTCCCATCCCTATCCAAACACTTGGGAAACACAAAACCAACTAAGTTACAACTTCCAATCACGTTAGAACTCTTAGGGATCTCAACATGAATTAATCTTGGCAGCCCAGCTCAATGACACCCTTTTGATAGGGATTTAAAATTTTGCATGTGTGAATGGTGTTAGTTGGAGGGAAAGAGATATACAGTTGAGAGGGGAAAAATACACGTGAGCCGGGCTGATTTTCCTCTGTTCTTAGTGAAAATGGAGCAGAAATCCTTCACTTAAACCCTAAACTTTAACATCAATGAATCCTTCACTAAATTAATCCCAAATAAACTAGCCTTTTATCCCATTTTATGTGTCGTGACATCTCCGGCAAAGAGAAGAATCAGGCTGATTTTTTCATGTGAAAATGGAGCAGAAAGTAGAAAATCCCAACTTTAACATCAATTAATCCTTCACTAAATTAATCCCAAATAAACTAGCGATTTTCCCATTTTATGTGCCGTGACATCTCAAGCGATTTTTCTGAGTTCCGAGTTCGGATTTCTACAATTGAAGGAGTTGGTCATTGTAAGTTAGTTCCGAACACTACAAGAATGGTTTCAGTTCCGAACACATTTAGATTAATTTGTTTTTAGTTATTAATCTGGTGTTTCCATGGTGGTGGTGCTGTGGGTCTTCACATTTTTGCAATTTTCCCTATTTGTAAATTTCTGTCATGTCCATTATACTTCAATCTTCTTCGGAACATGTTCATTGTAAATTTCCCTATTAGTTTTTAATCTAAGTTGCAATTTTAGAACACGCTCATTGTAACACCAAATATATGCTCAATCACTGAAATTATCCATAAGTTATGTACTACATTTTCAGTATTTCTAATTTTATTGACAAGCATATGTTATTGCAGTCGAAGAAATTATGGATGAAGTGCCAAATGAGCATAATGATGTTTCGGTGGAATCGGATGTGTAGTTATGTCATGTACGAATATTAATGATCTCATGTATTGTAGGTGAAACAATGCCATGCTACTATCCGCCTTTACTGGATCACTACAAGAAGTAAAGTTTAACCTTGTCACACTTCCCCATAGATGATGTAAGTTGATTAGTTAATCACAGGTTTTATTTGATACTTCCAAAAGAAAATGGTTTAGTTTATTAGTGGGGATTCTCCCTCTGTTGGAAAATATTGCAGAATGAGTTTGTATTGAATGTTTGATTTGCCGTGCCTTATGGATATCTTCTGTCTCTGAGTTGCTAAGGTCTTCTCATATATATGTTTCTCTTTTCTGTTATAGGTATGACGCAGAAGCCATATATTTTGATGAAGGTGTGAGATCTTCAAAGCGAAAACACTTGGAAGAAAAGTTGTTGCAAGTAATATTCCAAGATGATTCCTACGTGTTGGCTATCACATTTCTAATTATGCTACATTTCTACATAGAATATTGACTGAAAATAAGAGAGAATTTCTGAAATGTTTTTGTCTCATTTCACTAAGAGAATTACAATATATAGACATCAAGAATGATCAAATCCCTTAATCCTAGAGTCTAATATAGTAAGCATAATCAGATCCTTTAATTCTAAGCCTATTATAGGAAGAAATACAACAGTAATTACAGCAAGAATATATACAGTAATCAAGTGATATACAGCTATAAAAAGACTAAATAAGGAAAGACAAATATATTGACATCCCCCCTCAAATTGATGTGGATAAGTCTATCAGCATCAATTTGCTACTGAAAAACTTGTGTCGTTGGCATGTCAAAGCTTTTGTAAAGACATCAGCTATTTGAAGATCAGTAGTAAGATGAGGAAGAGTGATAACACCTCGAGTAAAGGCCTCCCTAATGTAATGACAATCCACCTCTATGTGCTTTGTGCATTCATGATATACTAGATTTGCCGCTATTTGAATGGCACTAGTATTATCACCATGAAGTGGAGTAGGATCATTCGGAGGAAATCCAAGTTCTGAAAGAAGACCTCGTAACCACACAATTTCAGAACAAGCTGCAGACATGGCTCTATACTCAGCCTCCGTGGAAGATTTAGAGACACAGTCCGGCTTCTTATACTTCCAAGAAATCAAGGCATCTCCAAGAAAAATGCACCAGCCTGTTGTAGACTTTCTAGTATCCGGGCAGCCAGCCCAATCTGCATTACTATATTCAATCAAATGAAGAGCATATTTTGTAGGAAAAAATAGCCCACGAGTAGGTGACCCAATTAAGTATCGAATAATGCGATGAACGGCAGCAAGATGAAGATGTCGAGGTGAGTGGATAAATTTGCTAACTATATGGATAGTATATGAGATATCAGGCCTTGTAATTGTTAGGTAGATAAGACTACCAACAAGTTGCCTATATAGAAAAGGATTAGGCAGAAGCTCGCCTTCATCTTTTCAATATTTCACATTCACCTCCATTGGTGTATCAACAGCAGTAGCATCCTTTAAACTAGCTAGCTCAATGAGATCTTGGATATATTTATGTTGATTTAAGAACAAACCATGATCTCGAGAGTGGACTTTCGTCCCCAAAAATATGTGAGATGCCCAAGATCTTTCATTTGAAATGTACTATGCAACATATTTTGAAGCTTAGTGATCAGCCCATTATCATTACCAGTGATGATAATATCATCAACATAGAGTAAGAGTAAGACCATACCAGTGGTTGTCTTGTGAAAGAAGAGTGAAGAATCATATTGACTTTGTGTGAAAGAGAAGGTGAGAAGAGTACTGTGAAACTTCTCAAACTAGGCTCTAGGTGCCTGCTTCAACCCATACAAAGAGTATCTTAGCTTGCAAACTTCATGAGAGGTCATCATTGACATACCGGGTGGAGTTTTATGTAAATCTCTTCCTTATGGTCCCCATTCAAGAAGGCATTTTTTACATCCATTTGATGTAAAGGCCAAGAGTTAGAGGATGCAATAGCAATAATGATTCTCACTGTGGTCATCTTAGCAACTGGTGTGAATGTTTCTTCATAGTCGAGGTCATATTCTTGTTTATTGCCAAGAGTAACCAATCGAGCTTTGTATCTATCTAAAGAGCCATCAGACTTGAGTTTCACAGTATAAACCCACTTACTACCGATGGACTTAACATTTGGAGGACAAGAAATAATGTCGCAAGTATGGTTTTCCTCAAGTGCTTGAAGTTCTGTTTCCATTGCTTGTTGCCAACACTCATGTTCCATAGCTTGTTTATAACAAGTGGGAATGGAAATAGAAGACAAAGTAGTAATCATAGCCACAGGGTGTGAAAACCCATACCTTTCGGGAGGTTTGTGAGGTCTAGAGCTTCTACGAAGAGGAGTTGGATAATTGGAAATGGGTAGAACATGATCGATGCCGCAGGAAGATGTGGAGAAACCTCAGTGAGACCTATAGAAGGATCAGATGCAGGAGAAGCGCGTCTATGATAAACATAAACAGGTTTAAACCTTTGTACTGGTGTTGACGACTCAGGAAAATGTGGTAAATCAGATAGAGAAGGGAATTCTGAAGTCTGTTGTGTGTTAAAGAAGGGCTGATTCTAAAAAAAATGACATTCCTAGAGACACGAGTTGGACGAGCATGAGGATCATAGCAAAGAAATCCTTTTTGGGGCCCATCATATCCTAAGATAGTACACTTGACAGATTGGGTAGTAAGTTTATTTCTCTCATGAGCAAGAAGGTGAACAAAACAAACACATCCAAATATATGAAGATTGGAATAATTTGGTGCATGCCCAAACAAACGAAAGTAGGGAGAATCATTGTTCAAGTTGGGAGATGGTAATCTATTAATCAAATAAACAGCAGTAGACAAAGATTCACACCAAAAATGAGAAGGAACACAAGACTCAATTAGAAGAGTGCGAACAACATCAAGAGGATGACGACTTTTTCTTTCAGTCACACCGTTTTGTTGTGGAATGAAAGGAAAAGAACGTTGTGATATGATCCCATGGCTTTGAAGAAAAAATTGAAATTCATTTGACATATATTCACCACCTGAATCAGATTGCAAGATTTTGATTTTGGCAAAAAATTGTGTTTCAACTAAAGCAAGAAAGACTTTGAACACAGAGAAAACCTCACTTTTAGACTGAAGAAAATATACCCAAGTACAGCAAGTGAAATCATCGATAAATGCAATAAAGTATTTGTACTGTTCATGAGAAATTACAGGTGCAATACTCCATACATTAGTATGTACGAGTTCAAAAAGTTTGGTGTTGCCGGTTTTATGCAATGGAAAAGGAAGCGTTTTGCTTTTACCAAGTTTGCAAGATGCACAATCAACAATATCATTATTAGAAGAAGTCAAATTTTTATTTTCAAGTAAACCAGATTTAAGCAAGACTCGAAGTACATGAGAGTTAGGGTGTCGTAAACGTCTATGCCACACCTGATTATTACATTGAACAATATTAAAAGCAACATAATTTGACAGCGGAGAGAGAGAGATAGAAGCAAAGGAAAGAGACGTCCCACTTTAGGTCCCTTCGCGATCATCTTCCCGGACATTTGATATTGCACAACACAACTAGAATTTGAAAATTGGATAGTACAATCGTTGTCAACTAATTGGCCGACAGATATAAGATTAGTGGACAGCTTAGGAAATTAAAAAAAAAAGTATTTAAAGAGGCTGAAAAATCACCAACTACTGTGATAGGTAATAAATTACCATCGGCAGTATGAATCTGAAGATCTCCTTTATATTTTTGAACATTAATTAAAGGTAAGGCAATGTTGGTCATGTGATTAGAAGCACCATAATCAAAATACCAAGGCTTAGGATTAGAATTTTTGTTACCTGAAAGGCCTAAAGTAGAAAGGGCAGAAACTATCATTTGTTGGACCATTTAGGAGTAATAGAAGATTGACCAGGACTAGGGGCATTCGAGGGACCAACCGAGACATTGTAGGCAGTTTCAGATTTCTTTGGAGGCTGAGTGGAAAAATCTTTGATGATNAGAGAGGGCAGAAACTATCATTTGTTGGACCAGTTAGGAGTAAGAGAAGATTGACCAGGACTAGGGGCAGTCGAGGGACCAACCGAGACATTGTAGGCAGTTTCAGATTTCTTTGGAGGCTGAGTGGAAAAATCTTTGATGATATGCCGTGTTTTCTTACAATAATTGCAGAATGTTTTAGTACAATTAGTGGCAATGTGCCCAAATCCTTTGAACTATAGTACTTGACATTAGTCATATCTCTGCCTCCTTTAGACCTCCCTTGAGCAACGTAGGCAACAGGAATTGGAGTAGAATTTTGAGCTTTCTGCTCCAAGACAACATGTGTAAGGAGCCGTTGTTCTTTCCCGAGAAGCTATCCTACACAAATATCCAACAAAGGAACTGATTCTTTGTTCATTAGGTTGGACCTGATTGCTTCAACCTCCCCCTTTAACTTCATTAACAACTAATCACGATTGCTAGTCTCATGCACACTTTGGATAGCAACGAGTCCTTCAGGAGGTACACTTGCATACAAAATATCGGTGTACTTAGCCCAAAGATTTCCAAAAGAAGAATAAAACTCTTGGATTGACATACTCCCTTGACTGAGTTGACCCAACTCGAGTTCCAATTGAAACCTTCGTGCTGTATTGCTTTGGTTGTAAATTTTCTTCAAGTAATCCTAGATTTCTCTAGAGGTCTTATAAGGCTTGAGATTGAGAAGTATGGAAGGTTTCATACTTCCAAGGATCCAAGACATAATTTGAGCATCCTTCACCTCCCATTTCGCATATTTCTCCTTCTCCTTCTCACTGTTAGGTACAGGATCTGTCTCATCAATATGACCTCATAATTCCTTTCACTTGACAAAGATCTAAAATTGGAATGCCCAGGCAAAATAGTTCTTGCCATTAAATTGAACAAGAAAATGTTCAGATCGTTCCAAAGACATGACTAAACCAGAAACAAGAACTAAGAGATCAGGTCTAAGAAAACAGAATAGAAGATCACGAAAAAAAAAATAAAAAGGAATGAAATACTAAGATCTTGGAGCTAGACAAGGAACCAGACACAAGATGAAATGATCACAGAGTTTTGGCTTTGATACCATGATAGAAAATAAGAGAGAATTTTTGAAATGTTTTTGTCTCATTTCACTAAGAGAATTACAATATATAGACATCAAGAATGATCAAATCCCTTAATCCTAGGGTCTAATATAGTAAGTATAATCAGATCCCTTAATTCTAGGCCTATTATAGGAAGAAATACAGTAGTAATTACAGCAAGAATATATATAGTAATCAAGTGATATACAGCTATAAAAAGACTAAATAAGGAAAGACGGATATATTGACAAATATAAGTAGAAAGGGTAGTCGAATTTGGGGAATCTGATAGCTGCATTAATTTATTTTTGTCTGTAATAGAAACAAGGTTCCATGTTGTTAAATTTCTACATATATTGGGAACAAGATTGAGAGATCTTAATTTTTTCCTTTTCATGGTTCATCTGTATTTTTTTTTTGGGGTCACATACGTTCGGCAACTTGGACAGATTTAAAAAAGCATTTGATAATGCACTTGTTCTGTATTAATGCACGTTTAGTTCTTTACTGGAAATTCTGTAATTTGGACAGGATGAATCATATTTTAGGTCATCAATTTCTGAAACAACGAGCAAAAACCAGATTACATTCATTCGACCGAGAATTTATACAAAATTTCTCATTCAAATAATCATGTAACCATTTGATTAATAGCTACTAATCAAGGTGACACAACCACTCATGTATTCGACTCTGTGCTACCTTTTGCCTTGGATACCGTCACGTTCACCGAAATCCGAAGGTCTACTTCATCGTTGAGGCAAATGCTATCTTTTATCACCCCAAGTATCTAGCTGGAATTAAAGGAAGCCTATGTGAAAAAGTGAATTTGATAAATTCACAGAAACTGTGAACCATATATAGAGTAATAATGAAACAATGTGCAACTAAACTTGTTTGGATACAAGAAGCAACAGGTACACATGATAAACATAATCACAAGTGTTGAAGAACAAAAAAGATGTCAAACATTAGCACAATCCCACCAGTTAATAACATTGTCAACTTGAGGCTTGTCAATCTATTATCAGACATTGTAACAAAAAGGCAGAAGTTCCAATCACTGCAAATCTTGAGTCATGCAAACCTCTCTTTAAGACATTTTCAAAAACGTACCAACTAATTCTCTCTGAGGCACATAAATAAGTAATTGATTTGGCAACTTCAATATAAAAAACGCTTCAATAATTTTTATCTAACTTCCCAAGTTTATGAGCAAGTACAAAGGTTTTCTCAAAAACGCTTCAATAATTTTTATCTAACTTCCCAAGTTTATGAGCAAGTACAAAGGTTTTCTCATTGAGACTTTTGGCTGCAAGTGGATGAATAAAGGATATTATTTTGTAATGAATAAAGGATTTAATTTTGTAATCTACAAGTAGTTCTGGACTAGTCATTGGCTGTGAAAGGTTCTATGCTTTTGCTACATTTCATTGAAAAATCTTGGTTAAACGGAAACCCACTTCTGATCTAAGCAATTGTCATGGGTAACTATTGTTATTGGACCATTTACTTTTATTTTATGTATTTGGGCTTTTGTTATTAGTGGGCTAGCCCAAGCCTTTAGTTGTATTGTTCTATATAGGATTGTATTGTAAACTTGGGAATAGGTCGAAAATTGAATTGAAAAATTGAACTGCACTCGCAGCCAGTCTCCCCTCTCCTTCTTCTGTTCTACTTCTTCTTCTTCTCTGAACTTCTCTGCTTCTGCTTTCTTATTCTGTTTCTTCTTCTTATTTTCCCATTTTCCCCCTTCCCCATTCTGTTTTCTCTTTATTTGGTTAGAATTTCAGCTCATTCAGCTGAAGGAACTCCATATTTGATCTGTTGAAAGTTTGAGGCTGCAAAGTAAAGTCCAGCTCGTGACA
>CAIGRR010029732.1:0-12733 GCA_903798365.1 Fraxinus sp. 1973-6204
TTCTTCTTCAAATCCGGAACATGTCGAAACTGGCCAATTGTTCTAATTGTCCCATCCAATAGCTTCAATCTAACCGTACCAATTTCAACAACCTGACAATGTGCATTGTTTCCCATAACCACTACACCTTTGAAAATTGATTCATATGTAGTAAACAAGTCCTTATTAGGACACATATGAAACACACACGCTGAATCCAGAATCTAATTCTCCTCTCGTATAGACTCGATGTCAGAAATAGTCAAGAGATCTCCCTCACTTACAATGTTCTCTGTGAGATCTGCTTTACCTGAAGTCTCTGATTACTTCCCATATCGACTCAAAGCCAACCTTTTTTTATTTTGCAATTTGTAGCAATCCTTCTTCATGTGCACCATTCTTCTTGCAGTAATTACAAATCTTATTACTGAACTTAGACTTCGATCTGCCACTTCCAGAACCACCATGAGCAACCAAACCTTCTCCATCTTTGGCATCAGAAATCAAATGTTTCATCTTCTCTTTTGAATACTAAGCATTGTACACTTCATCTATGGTGAGAGTATCACAACTATACAAGATCGTGTCTCTAAATGAAGAAAACGAAGCAGGTAACGAACACAATAGGATCAATGTCAAATCTTCTTTATCATACTCTACTTCTAAGGTTTGAAAATCAACAACGATCTCATTATATACAGCCATGTGATCTTCAAATGATTCTCCATCTACCATTCGATGAGAGTATAAACGCTGCTTGAAGTTCAACTTGCTTGTCAGACTTTTAGTCATGCACAATTGCTCCAACTTCAACCATAGAGTAGCTGTTGAAACCTCCTTCAAAATGTCCTGAAGAATGATATTTGATAGATGAACATGAACATGAAAAATTGCTTTTTTATGCTTCCGTAATTTCTCCTCTATGGTAAAAGTTGTGGGGCATCTTGTCAATTCCCAGCAAGGCATCATCCAAATCATGTTGTGCGAGTACTGCACGCATCTTAACCTACCTAGCGAAAATCTAGTGCTCCGATATAAAAGGAGAATTTCATACATCATGGAAGCCATCACGAACAAAAAATCTCCAGCAAATCAAACCCTATGCTTTTGCGGAACAACTGAACTTGGCGCTCTGATATCATTTGTTATGAAACAACCAAAATATCTTTCGTTAGAAGAAATATTAATATGTCCAGATTGTTGTTAGCGGATCGCTGTTAGCAATGTTGAAAATATAAGAATCATGTATTGTTTGAATACCATTTGATGAAACAAACCACCAGAATGAATTGTTGAAATTATATGACAAATAATGAAGTATTAGATCAAGCAAAAGGAAAATAAAGACAAGAATCATAGCAGATCAATTAAGAGATTTTATTGACTCTAGAATAATGGAGAAGAGAGAAAATTACAATAGATTCTATAATTCTAGTAATCTATTTTCTTACACTACAAAATTGTATAGAAAAACCTAATATTTATAGGGAACATGTAGGGGACGTCCAAACCTTCTTAGTAGAGTTGTTGATGAAGTAGAATGTCAAAAAATCGAGTCCAAAACGAAAAAGGAGAAAAAAATGCGGAAAACCCGAATCAGGTCAAGTGGAGTCGCAGCGCCAAGCGTTCTGCCATGAATTTTTTTTTTGTTCTCTAATTGTTTTCTCCATCCCGAACTCTTTTTCAAATCCAATATTAATTTCCAACTCTCAATGAGCTTCTAAAATAGAACTTCAACTTGACATAGGACTTTAATAGCATTCCAAATTGAATTTTTCTTAACGTGCACTTCAATTAGAATTCTTCAATTACTTCAACAAGGAATTTGGGTCACACCCAAATCTTAACGATATTAAAAAACAAGAACTCAAAGCAACATATCAGCTCATGCATTTGCCTGATTAAGAAGAGAGTGTAGGAACTGTGGTGACCTCAACTTACATAGTTACCATATATAATACAGTCCTCTTTTAACTCACGACAAGGCCTAAAAGAGAGTTACTGTGTCTTTGAGAGCTTTGACTTGTTATTTATTCCTGTTGTAACGTTATAAATTCCTTCCTTTAGTTCAAACCTTTTACAGACAGAATGATGACACGACAGAGAAAGAAATCCAGATGTGCAACGTTTTCATACATTACAAACAAAAGTTGAAATAAAAAATGGTACCTTTGCAAACTAGGGATAGGATATCTCAAGAGTTTCAGATGTTAAATAAGGTAACACACAAAATTAGCATCTATCTCAAAAAAATTGACAGGCGATGACCTGAGCCTGAAGAGATACTGAACAGGTCAAGGTCAATGAAATAACAAATTCAGGAACAAGAATTTCACTTACTCCCACATTTCCATTAATTTCAGTAAGATATTCTAGCATTTCGATGAAATGGTAAGAAATGAATATGCTTTTAGTATCCAGTGATACTAAGTAACTGCAAAAGAAGTACAATAGAGATGAGAAATGAAGTCAAGAAGCACCTAGTTGAGTCAATGATGAGACAAACTGATTGAATTATGGACCGTTCTTGTTCAGGTAAAGTATTCAAAAATTAGACTATGAATGCATCATTTCTTGCCTCTTGCATAAACAAAAATGGTCTGAATCAAATCTCAAAGCAGCATGAAAAAACTTAAACATTATACATAAATAGTGTTACAGTCAAAGCAGTCAGGGTTTGCCACGGGCCATAGTGTTAAGTGCTATTTCATGTGATAGTGGAACCAATTTTGCATCTGAACTTTACAACAGAAACACGAGTACTACAAGAATAACTTGTATTTTACAAGATCTGTATTCGAACAGCATTTCATTCATTCACGTGAAGCACATTGCACATAATAAGTTGAAAGCAAGGAACTAGCTCGTGAACCTGCATCCACCTCATATTTGCATAATCAAAATGTTATCAGCTTGAGTTCTAGTAATATCCACTTCTCGACAAAACATGTATCAATATGGAGTTATCAGCAATTAACTCATCAGGAGAATGCATAATTGCGTATGCTTTCACTCGATATCCAATTCAGTTTGGTATCTCAGTGTCAACACTTCAGATAATTTTCAATGGCTTGGCAAAAGAATAGACTGCGCAAATGACGCTGTCCCATTGTTAGGAGCTCCTGTAATGTTCAGGATGGCCATAACCAAGTTGTAGATCTGCACATTCTCGAAAGATGGCACCTTTCTCCCCCGAGCAAATTGAGGTCCATGAGCAATAAAAATGGTCCTCATGGAGAAAATTGCATTGTCATATCCATGTGATCCTCCACATTCTTGCCTTTTAGATCTCTTCTGTTCTACCTTAAACCCTTCTTCAATTAAGCCTATAATTGGTGGAATTCGATCACTATCTGAATAATGCAGTCTACTAGGAAGCTCCTTCTTCATATAAACTCTCAAATACTGACCATTATTTACTTTCCCTGATTTCAAACCCTCATTCATCTTAGCCACGATATCCTTTGGTTGAGAATCAGATGGTGGACGAATCGCAAGCACTGGACTATATGATTGCACCCACTCCTTTGGAATCTCAATCCATTGAGCCAAATCATCCAGAAAGATTAGCTTTTTATCACAAGTACCCACCATCCCATGATCACCCACCATAATTATATTCACATCCTCAAAAACCCCTTTTGATTCTAAACCACGAATTAATCTACCAATCATTTTATCTATTCCAGCAACAGCTTCAGTAATCTGAAGATCATCAGGCCCAACCTTATGACCCTGATGATCAGGATCCTCAAAGTACAATGTCATAAACACAGGAATCTCAGTATTAGGCAAATCAAAGTAGTTCAAAACAGTGTCAACTCTCTCCTCAAAAGGCACAGAACCATTATAATACATGCAATAATCCTTAGGACAATTCCAAGAACCCTTTTTTACCTCAGAACCGGGCCAGAAATAAGTCGAAGCCTTCAAGCCATGATTCATCACAGTCTCCCACAACGGCTCCCCCAGCCACCAGTGGGGATCATGACTGGCCATAGTGAAGGCCAAACCGGTGTCTGGATCGATAAAATGGTTATTAATTATCCCATGGTAAGCAGGATACAAACCCGTGGCAATTGAGTAATGATTCGGAAAAGTCAGTGTTGGAAACACTGGGATCAAACCCAACTCGGCTTCAGTACCATTTTGAATTAATCTATTGATATTTGGAGTGTGGGTCTTGAATTGGTACCCGAATCGAAAACCATCCGAGGATATTAATATAACAACTGGGTGTTTGAGCTTCGTGAGCGGCCTTGAGACTTCATCCACAGAGTGATAAGTTGACGATGATGAAGATGAAGCAGACGAGAAAAATAAAAAGGCAAAGGCAAAAGCTGCAGAGAGAGCTATGCCCGTGGAGAGAATTAGACAAATGAATAGAACTCTATTGGTGGATTGCTTGGATGACGAGGAGATTAAAGAGGAAGATTCTGTGTCGAAGGGCAAAAGAGAAGCAGTAGAATTTGGTAATTCCTCTTCCTCTTTGGTTGGAATTGGTGCGGGCTTTAAATTAGATACTGAATCTGAAGTCATGACAGATTTACTCAACACCCCTTCTGTTTGATCTGGTTATTTTCATACGAAAACATGAATGAGAACACCAAAGGGTTTGCATATATGAAGAATTTGGATTTTAGATATTTTCAAGAATTGTTAAGTCATCAAGACAGAAAAAGCGAAAGGGTAGAGATGATAGTTGCTGTTTTGGAAGGTAATCTGTCGAGTCAAAACGAATAAGTCTGTGTCGTGTTCTGTTGTTACGGGGAGAAAACAACGTGCAGAAAATTAAGGTCATGGAATTAAAATTTAATTATTATAAAATTTAAACTTAAAATTAGCAATTAATTTTAATTAAATATATCCACAATTTTTTAATTATATATAAAATTTATTAAAAATATGATTTTAGTATACTGCACACATGGACTATATAAAAAATTATTGATTTGATTTAATTTTAATTCACCAAATCCCACCGCAAATTTCACTGGACCCGGTTCGTGAAATAGGCTTTACGGGATACGACGCCGTGGCGCAGCGGCAACAATGGCGGCGTATATGAGCATGGGAGAAGCCCACCGGCGAATCACCGAGTACCTAAACCGCTTCTCCGACGCCGTTTCATCTCAGGACGGAAAATCTCTCAGCCGCCTTCTATCCATCTCCTCCGACTCCTCCTCCCTTCAACTCCTCGCCGACGCCCTCAACACCTTCCAGGTATTCATTCCTTCTTTCACTCTTCTATATCTCTAGAAAATTCAGGTCTTTGAATTTGATGCTTTGAGAACAAGAAAAAGTAGTTAATTATTAGCAAATTGAATCTCTCTCCTTACAACTTCTGCTCAAAGTGTTTGTCATAATTACATGTCAGCTGCGATTTCCCATTCCAGAATATAACAGTGTAGTAGGAGCAATTGTCAAGCCAACCATAGCACAATATGTTTTACGTTATATAGAAAAATAAACAATTGTTGCTTTTCTGTTCTATATTCTCTCTGCTGTCATACAACTAGTAGTTTTACCGGATAACGGTTCAATCTTTTCCACAAGAACAAAATATATAATGAATGGGCTTGTGATTTCCTACCTCTTTACATTTCCCGGGTATGTGGTGGTATGGGCTTGTGAAAAAGTCTTTGGCTTAGAAATATGGATTGATTCAAGTAATTAAAGGTATGAGTTGAAAGGTGGAGGCGATTAGAAAGTCATGCCCTATATTGGTGAAAGATGGATAACATTATGATCTTCGAAAGTGAGACTTTTGTCCATTAATTGTAAATGATTTCAAGAAGAAATAAAAGAAATGAAAGAGTAATATGGGTAAGCAATCAAACCCATGTTATTAGGCATCAATCCAACCCAGGAAAGATGCATAATACACAGCGAAAAGTGGGCGGCTGCAGGAGGCCTTTGCAGGGGTGGTTAGGTGGTTGTGGGTTGGTGGAGTGCGGTCATGGAAGGGGTTGGCAGGTATGTGGGACATCTGAGGAAGATGACTGTTCTTCTTTTTTGATTCCTTTTTTGTCTAATTTTTCTTTTCTTAATTTTATTTTTCACTTACTTAAGATTATGTAGTGTTTGGACCTTAATACTGTTGCCTTTTTCATAATGTGAGGCCACATGCCAAGTTAAATAGAATTTTTGGACAGTTTCTGTTATTAGGAATCAGGGGCACGAAAAAAATGAAAAGTCAAGGACAATGAAGCGGAGAAGCAAAGGTTGGAACAGAAGTGCGAAAGGGTATAAGGGTTGAGGACGGAGGTTGCAATTTCCCTTTTTAATATGATGAAGGCAGGACATAGATGCTATTTTCCGTTGGCAGTTCCTTTCTGTTTGCTAATTAAATCCCCTTTCAAAAGCCTATGAATTTAGAATAGCTCATTAGTATACTTATGTGTGCGTACATGCACTTTATAAACTTAGTTTAGGGTAAGGTCTTCTATGTAACCTGGCTATCTCACAGGTGCATAATGTTCTCACTTGTTCCTAATCCAAATCAAAATATCTGATCACTTTAACATTTACAGCTGTCCTACGTCCGAAATCTGCACCTTTGCACCAGTCTACCTAATCTCCATAGATCACCTCTTTACCATGTTAATATGGTCTCCTGCTGTTTCCAAGTGCAATGGTGGGGAACCCTTTTGAATCCAAATGCTATTGGATCAATAGTTACTTTTACCAGAGTTGAAAAAGACCACCAGATAAAGAAATGCATTAGCAAAAAACCCCACACACACAGATTTTTCATTTTAACGATAAATTCTAAGTACAAAAAGCTGACTAGGGATATGCTGCCCAGTTCCTTGTCAAATTGTTCCATTCAAGCTATGTGTAATATCCTCCACTCTGTGGGAGTTACAAATGACAAATCAGTAGAGTGAAGATGTGGCATAGAGTGGGACATATTATCTCGTGCCCTGAATTCTTCCTGCAGCTGTCTTTTGCTCATTAAATAATTTAGAAAAACAAAGCAAAAAGAAGAAAGGATAAGTTTAGGAAAATGCGCATTCATAAACACTTATGCTCATATTTGGCTTTTTCATGTTTTAGAGTGAAATTATTCCAGTCTTTTTCACTAGCACAATAGGTATTTCTGTGGTCCATAGGATATTTGGTTGCATTTGAAAGCCTTACTTATCCACAATCAGTCTTAGATCAACTAAGAGTTTCCTATCATATTTCTACTCCTTACTTTTGTTATATCAGTCTTTTAGAACTACAATTACTCGTGTAATTATAATCTCTTTAGTTCAATGGAGCTATTACCATGACAATTTGATACTGTATTGTGCAAACTTTCCTTATTACACTTGTGAGGACAGAGATCTTTATTAATTCACGTTCTTTATTTTTATTTTTTCTCGAGCAATATTATCACTAAAGAAGTTGACTTGTTGGGGATATAAAGGTATACTGTATAGACATCATTAAAATATATATCTCATGTGTAATATTATAAGTTTGGCATTTTCCTTTTTGAATTATGGCCATTCATTTTCCTTGACTTTGCTATTCATATCAACAGGATGCTAACAGAATTATTAGACAATCTGAGAGCTCTCAGTATGCAGACATTCTAGTTCCCGTATTCCGTGCTTTGCAGAGTTATCGACTAAGAAATTTGGTTGAGTCTTACCTGGCCTTTGAAAAAGCTGCCAAGTATGTATTTTTAGATTGAATTTGCTGCACGTGAACTTTTCCCAAATAATATAAGCTCTAATGGTGGAGAATTACAGTGCTTTTGTTCAGGAATTCCGAAATTGGGAATCAGCTTGGGCTTTGGAAGCCTTATGTGTGATTGCGTATGAAATTAGGATTCTTGCTGAGCGGGTAAGAGTTACATATGTTTCCCTTGCTGTTTCCTTATGAATATGTTTTTCAAGTGCAAGTGCATGTCTAACGTCACACAGAAACTGGCGTGAAATGAACTGATTTATGTTGTTGTAATTGAAGGCTGATAAAGAGTTGGCTTCCATAGGGAAATCACCAGAGAAACTGAAAGGTGCTGGCTCTTTCCTCATGAAAGTGTTTGGTGTTCTTGCTGGAAAAGGACCAAAACGCGTTGGCGCTTTGTATGTAACGTGCCAGCTATTTAAAATTTATTTCAAGCTCGGCACTGTCCACCTATGTCGCAGTGTGATAAGAAGCATTGAAACAGCTAGGATTTTCGACTTTGAGGAGTTTCCTGCCAGGGATAAGGTCACCTACATGTATTACACTGGTCGTTTGGAGGTGTATAATGAGAACTTTCCAGCTGCTGACCATAAATTATCTTACGCATTAACTCATTGCAGTCCTCTGAAAGAAGCAAATATAAGGTCTGGTTAGGTTGTGCTTTTATTTTTTGTCTAATATCTTTTGAAAACCTGAATCCAGACCAAAATTTAGGATATTATAAAGAGAAGTGGCCAATTCGTTTAGTTTGTTTCTTGTTTATTTAGTGCATACATCAGTTGCTTTTGGAGCTTTCCTTTTATGCTAACAAGTCATTGAAATGTTCATTAGTAGGATCTGAAATCGGAAAGGGTTTAATTTTGTTTTATTTATGTCCTTATGATTGGGAAATGCTAACTGACATTTTTAATGAATATATCTTCGTGGAATATGACGGGGAGAGATTTGTGAAATTGTTAATGATCATATCCTGCTCCGTTCTTTTAAATTTTTGGAACTGACCATGTTACATGCTGTTGATTATTGTCAAATTTGCCTATTTTTAAATCCACTGATTATTGTCAAATTTGTCTATTTCTGAATCTTGGCTGCTAAAGTTTGCTCTGGTGTTTCCAAATATTTGATGTAGAGGTAAAGAGTAATGCTGAGTCTATGCATACTCACACTACTAACTTTTTGTTCACGTTTGATAGGATGATTCTGAAATATCTTATACCTGTGAAGCTCTCAATAGGCATCTTACCATGGAATTCACTTCTTGACAAATTTAACTTAACTGAGGTATGACCTGTCAGTTGACTATTTTTAGTTTTTCGTACAATATTACGATAATTTATTAAATAAGAGCACCTTACAGGGTCACTTAATATGTTTGAAAATTTGATGTGCATCCGGTAGTTTTCAGTTTCCTCACCATCCCCCGCTTCCCCTCTCTCCTCTCTAAGAACATGGTTTTCGATTTTTATTATTTTGAATTTCTAATAAAATCATTTAGTAGCAAAACAACTAAAGAAAGACATCACTAAAGCAAATATTGCTAATTAATATTCCTTTAGTCTATAATTATGCAATTTATCAGAAACTATTATCCAGTGAACAATCATAGATCATATCTTATAGTTAAGTACGAAGATAAGAACACGAAAAACAAATTACGAAAGAAGTAAAATTTGCGTACGATCTTTTACCACTGCTGTATAGCACACTACATTTTATCATTTTGTTCTTTTGTAGTACAACAATGTTGTGCTAGCTCTTAAAAGAGGCGATCTGCGACTTCTAAGACATGCCCTTGAAGAACATGAAGACAGGTATTTGTGGTTTCTTCCTCTTATACAATCAGTTATAACACTACCATCTTTCTAAATATTGAATCCTCCACATCATCAGGTTCTTAAGATCTGGTGTTTATCTCGTCCTAGAGAAGTTAGAGCTCCAAGTTTACCAACGACTGATAAAGAAAATGTAAGTTCCCATGTCATACAGCCTCATTAATTTAAACGAAAGAACTCATCGTATTACCCCGTTCGTTTCATATTGTAGATACATCATCCAAAAACAGAAAGATCCAAATAAAGCCCACCAGATCAAGTTAGAAGTTATTGTTAGGGCATTAAAATGGCTTGAGATGGATATGGATGTCGATGAGGTAAATTTTCATATTCCCACTGCTTGAGTAAACAAGGCTTAGTTGTTTTGTAGTATCTGGCTTGAGCATCTCTAGTTGAGGATTTCTCTCTTGTTTCCATACGTTAATAGGTGTGTTGGGTGTTTGGCAGGTGGAGTGCATAGTTTCGATTCTAATATACAAGAATCTGATGAAGGGGTATTTTGCTCACAAAAGTAAAGTGGTGGTTTTAAGCAAGCAAGATCCTTTCCCCAAATTAAATGGAAAACCTGTCACTTCATAGAGGTAAAGTAACTCTGAGGTAACATGAGTGCCCTCTCTCGATTAGAAGACGTGACATAATGACTATCTTAGCTTCCTTGTTTGGCAAAATAAATACTCTCAAATGACAGAAAATATATTCGGATGATTGTAACAAATAAAACTATAAATTAATTGGTCTTTTTTTTTTTTTTTTAAATCAAATTTTGTTTTAATGTTTTATAGTATAAAAAGCTACAAAATTTAATATTCATTTAGCAATTAAAGCATGTTTGTAAGTTGTTCATAAGCAGATTAAATTATAAATATATGAAATAAGTGTAATATTTGTAAATTTCATGAAATATGTAGATAAAAAGTGAGTTGACTAATTATAAATAGATTATAAACCAAAGGCAATGGTTAAGATTGTGTTTTAACAAATTCTTGTTTACTCAATGTTTAAACAAGAATTTAAATATTCTGGTCTTTATATAAATATTGTAATTTGTTAATTTTAGGAAGTCGCTAATTTCATTCCCAATTCTTTTATATCTATTCACTTTTTAAAAAATTATATATTTTAATCTTATTTAAATAGATAATAAAATCAATGTTTAACCTCATTAAATGCTTCTAAACATTCTAGATGATGGTGGATTCTGGTAATGGTTATGCAAACCAAAATATAATCGAAATATTGATTAATTGAAATCCATAACTAACAAACTTAGAAAGGGAACTTCTCTGTGTCTAGAAACAAGGTTATGCGATGCTCTGTCTCTTCTAGCTTCTTTGATTTCTCTCTCCCTCTAAATACGCATGCTAAAACACGAGATGGACCCGGAGAAACATTTGCAAGTGAGAGGGAGGATTTTAAACACGGAAAAATTAATATAGACCTCCAAATATTATTTTTTATATATTAATCAAAATTCTAAACTACTACCACAATGAGAATGTGTATTTTCTTAAATATGGCTCCAAATACGAATCATCTATTAAAAATTCAGCTTTTCTTAAACACAATTATCCTACAATTTCCTTTGATTATACAATGTTTGAAGAAGACCTTTTTTACCCAGTTTTACAGTTTGGTATGATAGACACTATATTTGTTCTAAACAAATCTTTTAGATTCTTATCACTTAAACTTAAACGGGTGATCGGTTAAAAGATCACCTTTTTAATGATCTAATTCATTTCCAGATCACCCCTTGTAAATAATGGTATAGTTATACCAATTTATCATTATGTTATAATGTATGAAGCAGTCAAAAGATTTAGACACTCTTCAAAGACAAATATCAAAATAAAAATTAGAAAGATTGATTACGAAAAACGGATTTCAGATACAGCAACGATGATGGAAATTTAAATGAATGATTCCAGACTTGTAACGCAATAGAACAACGGAGTTATTTTTTGTCAAGAACATCTTACTCTAACAGTTAAAACAAGAAGAATTCAAACACCAAATATTCAGCAAAAAGAATTATATCTCATGGCTTTTCAAGAGACAAATGGTGAATTATCAGAAAATCAATCAGATACAGAGGGAGAAAAATATTGATGACAAAACTAATGAAATGGACGTAGATTAGAGGAAGTCTCATAGAGATGATGAACAAATAGTACAATAATTCGAAAAAAGGGACATAAAGCTAAAGAATGACCATTATTGAAGAGCAATGACAATTATCAACACATAAAGGCAAAAAGAAAGAGCGTAAAGACGAACGACTCTTTATTATGTCCATATAGCTGTGAAGTTAATATTCATACCTTTAATTGTAAATTATACATATGTAAAGATATACATGTGGGTGTGTTTGAGCCACATTATTTTTGAAGAATGTATTTTAGAATAGTAGATTGATGGAGAATATGTGGTTGAAAAAAAATGAAAAGTTATTGATGTGATGGAAAATATTATTTTATTGAAGAATGTGTGGTTGAAAATGAGTAGAAGAATGAGAATGAAAAAAATAATGTGTGTCAAACAGGGACTAAGTAAAAAAAAGAAGGAAAAATTATTGATGTGATGGAAAATATTATTTTATTGAAAAATGTGTAGTTGAGAATGAGTAGAAGAATGAAAATGAAAATTTTAATGTGTACCAAACCTGGGCACAATATTGTTTACTTTTTTTAAACAAGTTGATGTGATATACCAACATCTACTTTTCTATAAAAGCTAAAGGCTTTTCACACAAGAACGCACGAAAAACACATAGCACACTATAACTCTTGAACTTAAAAATCTCTCTTGAAATCGTTGTAAATTCAAATACTTCTAATTAAAGTAAGTTTTTTCATATTTACTTTTGCTTTATAATTCTCTTTTACTTTATTTATCTTTCGGGCAAGACTTAAAGAGAAAATACCAAGTAAGCAATTAATTTATTAAAAAATAATATTATAATGTTTTTTTTCATATATATTTCTAACGCTCTTAACTTCTTTATTCTGGATTTCATGGCCAAAAGATAAAGTAATCATTTGAGTTAAGTTAGCTGTACTTTATCCCGATTAAGGGAATTTGTTTTGGCGATGAAGATATTTTGGATAGTCTTGTGCCTTTCTTAGAAGGTCAAGAAAAAAAAGCTAAGAGAGAGTTAACTATTTTTTTTTTTTTTTGAAGAAATTAATTTGTTTAATGGTAAAATACTCTGAGACCATTACAAAAATATTGTTTCAAGT
>CAIGRR010029735.1:0-10972 GCA_903798365.1 Fraxinus sp. 1973-6204
ACCACCCATCAGCACTAACTCTGGCGCAGGATTGGCATGGCAATGACTAGCCTCTTCAAATGCACAAGAATTTGGTACTCTTGTGCATCATGTGGAATTTTACATCATACTATAACTAGATATTTTCAACCACTCACAAAATGTTTGGTGTTATGAAATGCAGAAACTAGCTCTGCACCGATATAGATTTTAAAACCTTTTTCAATCAACCCATGTCCCCTTTAGCATTTACATTTTTTTTTTTTTTTCCTTTTGATTTTTTCTTTCCTTTTTTTTTTTCTTTTCCTTCTTCTGCTAAAAAATACCTTTTTCTCTTATAATTTTTTGCATGGAGACTTGAAAAAAATATTTTTCCTCTTATTCTTTTATGTCCGTTCCTCTTTTCATCTTTTTTCTTCCCTTTCCATTATTTTTCTCCTCTCTTTACAAAAAAGGCAGGTATGAACAACCTAGCCAGCCTACTTAAAGGCATAAGAACTCCTTTCACCATCAATATACAGGGTTAATTCCAGTGCTATTCGGGTATAAAATGACCCTGCGATAATAGTGAGACAAGTCAAAACCATGACTCCTGAAAAGAGTCCAAATCCATCAAAAAATATAATTTTGAGGAAAATGCAGGTTTTGAAACAATATAGTAAAGAGGAGAATTGAAGAAACAAAAATTTAGGATGCATCAATACTGAAATGACAAGAGGACACAAACTTAGCACTAAGTATCATCTCCAATCTGACTAGATCCTCCTATACACAAGCATACTGCCTAGCGAAATAGATTCTGCACTAAATGATTTTAACAAATTACTGTATTAATGACAAGAAAAAATTATTGCAGAAAACCAATGTTTAAATTTCAAATCAATAAAGATCCATTAGATAACTTCATTCATTTAGAAATTTTTCTATTTTATTTCAAATATCTGAGATATTAGTTCGCACAAAAAACTAGAAATGGAAAAAAAAAAATAAGATGCGAAATCATTTAAAGCACCTGAAAAGACAGTCATTAAAGATGACTGAAAAGATGATCATCAAAGAGAATGTAACACTTGATCCTTACATTGCCAACAAAAATGGATCGTGAATCAACCTCCTCCTTGTTTGCCTGTGAAGCAACAGCACCAGCAGGATCTGCAAAAGACCAAAACAATTTAACTGTAGAATCAACAGAAAATGTGAAGGAGACTGAATGAAGATAACAAAAGAGCAACTTTATCATTGCCTATCGATATTGATTACGAAAACAAGGCACTGACTATTTCATGTCATGTAACAACAATCATAGAACAACTGCTTGTGATCTCTCTTTCTCACGTCATTTTACTTTCCTAAGGCACCTAACCCACTCGGTCATTATGTCTATTTCATGCACATCAATCTCTGTTTCTCGTTTCTACTTGTAACACTTGCTTGGTGATGAGCATACAGGAATTTTCCATGGACATGCCCTCAATTCTGTTTCTTTTACTCCAACGCACAGGTATCCTACCAAGATTTGTTCCCACCTTTCATCATTTACAGACAATAAGTGCCTCTATGCCCTATTTTTTCCCATAAAAGAATAAAACTTTGGAAGTACCTGAGTTCTAATTCTTATGTTGGCAACTACTGCTAACTGTTGCCATGTAGTGCTGCTTATTCTATATTATGTCCTTTTATAGGCTGCTCGGTTGCAAATTCCTTTCAGTAGCCTCCCATCTACCTCTCACGCACTTATATATGCAGGCACACTCATAATGAGAGAGACAGACAGACCAGCATCTTCAGTTTCACTTTTGAATGGTTAGTGATAGGAAAATTATATGAAAATTTCCTACATGAGAAATTTAGAGAAGTCGGTGGCTTTGTAGTTCGTACAATGCTTAATAAGTCGCTTTTTTTCTTTTAACTTTGTTGATGGGTATTGATCAGCTTTTCATATGCTAGCCCTACATCTCCCTTTAATGATGAGTTCGTAATTTCCCAGCTTTGACATGCTAAGAACAAATCTCACAATTATCTAAAGTGGTTATCAGAGATGGTTCAGGTACGAATAGCATGCAAATACGCTTTTAGTTACTATTTCATGGACAAAAAACTTTTTTTGTTGGTTGTCATTTCTTTATTTGGCCCTGACCCACACTCTGCTCCCGCTTTTTACGCATACAGGTTCATGCTACCAAGGTGGCCTCTCCAGAAATTGAACTCGCCATCTTAGTAGCATGAACCTGTAGCACAAAAAAAAAGTACGAGCAGAGTGTGGGAGTGTGAGCCCAGGCCAAATAGACAAATGGAAATGCCGAAATCCAAGAAAGAGAACCCTATTATTGCTTGGCTTCCTCATAACAGATCATTAGTCAATCAGGTATTTTGTTTCCAAGCTCCAAGTACATTCCTAATATAACAACAATAGCATCTCAAGGGCCTATAGAAATGATAATAATAGATTTTACATATGCCTTCAATTACAGAAAAACAGGTTTGGGAATATATTTAGGTTAAATAAAGATAAAGAGATCCACCATCCATTAAAAAGTTAGACGTTCTTGCAGTTGATTTATTTCTAAATACAAAATTTATGTGCACTTGTATTTGTTTTACTCCAAATCTTTACAAACTCCTATTCTCTTCATCAGTTGAAAACACTTTCTAAGCAAAATAAGCATCATATCCAACATATAAATACTGCTCNTTTACAAACTCCTATTCTCTTCATCAGTTGAAAACACTTTCTAAGCAAAATAAGCATCATATCCAACATATAAATACTGCTCTAACTCATTATAATTAAAAACCTTAGAACAAGATTTGAGTTAAAAACAGAATCAAAAAATCGCAAATGAAAAGGAAAAGACCTTGAACAGCACCCATCTCCTTTTCAACTTTAGCCTGCATTTCGCGAAGTGCAGCAGCTTCCTCTTCCATTTCCTTCAATCGCTTCTTCATCTCATCCAATTCCTACAAATTCCCACATCCACTCAGACCTAATTAATCCAATTCAACAGACACACACCCACACATACACACATGTATACACTCATCCAGTTCATACAAATTCCCAAATCCACACGTATCCAATAAATCAGATTCAATAGGCACCCCTAACACACACAAACACATACTCATCCAATTCCCACAAATTCCCACGTCCACTCAGACCCAAATGATCAAAATAAAATAGGCACCCAACCACCCATCCTCTCACCCAAAAGTGCGAGCAGGTGCAACAGACAGTACCTTGACAGCGTCGTCATCGGCGGCGGACATCTCAACATCAGCATTGTGGGCGTCTATATCTTCGCCTTCGTCGGGTATTTCGCCTCCGTACACCTCGTGCTCCTCCTCGTCCATCTCTCTGTCTTCTTTTTTTTTTTTTTCTCTTTTTCAGAAACTCGTTTGTCACTCACTGTTTATGTACATAACACGTGAAAATATTGTAAATTGCATTTGGGCTTATATTTTTCACGATATTGTGGCCCAGTATACTCCCTCGGGCGAACTAATTTAAAACAAATGCAGAAAATTACATATTTATTTTAGGAAACTTTGTACGATAGTCCCCAAACTACACTACATCTCGCAATTGAGTTCTTATTCATTTTATTTTTAGATTTAGATTAGATCCCCAAACTTTGATTATTTTTGTGCAAATCCTTTTGAATCCAAGGGTATTTTTGTCAATCTTCTTTACGTCTAGGGTAATTATATTACCACTACAAATTTTAATTACTACACCACATTATAATCACACCACATTTAAAATATATTTTTAATAAATACACCACAATAAATTTATAATTATAATCCTAATTAAAATAAAAAATAAAAAATGATAAAATATTGTGGTGTACTTATCATCAATATTAATACTCATTCTCTCAACATTTTCCCTCATTATTTCACAACCACTAGAATTGAGAGAATACCACCCACCCTTCTTCTTTATAATCGATATAGTATTTTTGTATTTATGTTGAAAATGAATGTGTGCAGATACTTTGTTTTTACTGTTGTTTCTTCCATAACTTAATAAATTAATGTGTGTGAGTTTCCTAGAATTTGTCTTGTCACTTAATCTCAAAGGTGATTCAGAATATTTTGTAATTATTCTGTTTCAGATTTCTGATGCAAGTATTACCATCACCGATACCAAACCCGGAGCGACAAAAATAGTCATCATAATATCTGGGACGCCTGAGCAGACAATCTTTAAAATGGACGTCAATCAGGGCTTAGAGTCAGAGACAAAATCCTTCGTCAGCATTCCACTACGTTCTTTGATAGATATACTGAGAGACCATTATCCAGAATGAACAAAAATATCCAAAAGATAAACTGTCACCTAAAGATCATAAAGGAACGCAAAGAAAGAAAGAAACTTCTTAACAAACAAGTTAAACATTAAAATTTAATATTATCTTCCAAAATTACTCTTCACGACAAAATGTGTCATATAAACAGTAATAGAATTGCTATTCTATTCAGTAGAAAGTTGAGAAGAGATACATATACAGTTGAGAAAAGAAAATTATCTTGCCTCGTAGAAAAAAGTAAAAGCCGTCGGAATAACTATGAGCAATGAGATATTAAGAAAAAAAAATTAGATTTTATATTTGTGGTGTAACAATAATTGATGTAATTAGAAAATATATTAAAACCCTAATTATGTAATTTTACTTAAGAATATTTAAATAAATAAGAAATTTGTGATGTAGTAATTAAAATTTGTAGTGGTAATATAATTACCCTTACGTCTATGGTGGTTATATTGCCACCATGATTTTCTTTTGTTCCCCTCTTTTTAACTGCAATAAAGGTATTCAATATTTACTTATTATTGCAATTATATCTCTATTTTTTATCACATTCTTATCCTCTATCTTTCATTTGTTTGCCCCCTACTTGGTAAGTCATTTTTTTTTAAAAAAAAAAAAATATTATTTTAAATAGTAATTTTTGAAAATGCGTAGTTAAAAAGTAGAGAAATGTCTTCGATTTACTTGTAGAATATTTTATAATATGTATGATTGAAAATGAATAAATATAAAAAGGAGTTTTAAAAAAATTGGAGAGGTTTATAGGCTTAGTAAATCTTTTTGTCTAAATATTTTATTAGCATACATTGTAAATAGCAAGAAATATGATTGACACCTTTATTTAAAATATGATTGACAAGTAATTCTTTACGCTTTCTTAACAGAATTTTTGGACGAAAACAATCATCAGAAATAAAGATGTGTTAATATCGGAATGTTTAGGCAACAAAATAAATGTTGGGGATACAAATGCAACAATTAACAAAGATTGAGACCTTTTAGATAGAGGTATTAAAAAGGTGATGAAACAAATGAAAACCTTGAATTGAATAAACCCTGATAAGAACAAGAAAATGAAAATATGAAGTATGTCATGTGTCGATTTTTTATACTTGGGTTGTTTTGATTTGGTTTTAATACATAGAACATGTTTGGTAGAAATTAAAATCGAAAAATTAGTCGTTATTGTTGATTTTTATTAGACGAATAAGACCCAATAACGACCATATTTTCAATTTTAATTGAATTTTAATCGTTACCAAACAGGCTGATAATCATTCACTAGAAGGAAATAATTATAATCTTCGATATCGAGAGACGCTATAGAAATTAGTCAGTGTAGCTTCTTCATTTTCTTTTCCTTGCCTCAATGCGTGTGTATGAAGTTACATCCAAACCTAACAATCTTATGTGACACCTTTGTATTTGTTATTTTTATTTAAAATACGAGTGACAAGTAAGTCCTTTACGCTCTCTTAATAGAATTTTTGGACAGAAACCATGGTAGAACAGGACTGGATTGTGCCTATAGCAGTGCCTCTTAAAAATTCATTTAACTGAAAGACTACAGAGGATGTAAAAGTCTAAAAGAGTTCATAGAGAGAAGAAATTGAAAGATGAGGTAAAAAAGAAAAACTTTCGTTTCTAACCAAACTTGACCATCTGAAAATTTCACTTCACTGCTAACCCTCATTTAGTTAAGTCCGCTCTTACTGAAGAGCAAGACGTTCAAAATAATACACTAAAAATCTCCAAAATATACGCTAGGCCAAATTTTTTATTGGTGTGTATTTGCTTAAGGGTTTAGGGATTGCAACTTGAAAACGACCTGCAATAAAGTTACTAACAGCAACTGTATAAAGACATGAATAGTAACTAACTATTGCGTTGATAACGCCACCCAACAACACAAAACCACACAGTACCCGTCTGCAAGCGAAATAAACAGCATCCTAATCATGAAGTGAACAAACAACATCAACAAAACAAAATCTCAACATCTGTAAGCAGCAAATAGTATAGCAATTAAGAACTCCTTATCTGAACAGTAAAAATTACCGATAAAAAGGGATTAAAAATTCATTCATAGAAAACTCAGGCGGCAATAGACGGCTTAGAGGCAGCAGACAGTCTAGATCTCTTCTTGGCCAAGCTCTCACTACGCTTCTCCCTCTGTTCCTTAATTCTAGAAGCAAGAAGCTTTTGGTACTCAGCAGCTTCTGACTTGGCCTTGGCAATCCTCTTCTTCTTATCAGAAATTCTGGCTCTCTTCCTCTGCAATGTCAAAGGAGTCACCAGCCTCTGAATTTTAGGAGCTTTGCTCACATTTTTACCTGTCATCACGCAGTAGCTTCAGTTAACAAAAGATTGTGAATATTCCATAACAATTTTACAACTGAGAACCAAAATTTTAACAACAATAGCATCCCCTAATTTAATCACGTGTCTGCATCTATACTCACCATTTTTGGTTGTGAACGTTCGACGGTATGTGTTGACATACTTCCTAACATCATCTTCCTTGGAAAGGTTGAAGAGTTTACGGATCTTTGATGCCCTCTTTGGACCTCTCATCCTTGGTTTCTCAACATCAGTTAGTCCGGGCAGATCATTATCACCCTTTTTCACAATAACCAAGTTTAGAACGGAGAGATCCGGGCTAACAATGCATCCACGAACAGACTTCCTTCTACGCTCTCCATTTCTCCTACCGTACCCTCGGAAACAAGGGGTTCCTGTTGAGACAAATGTTTTATATACTTCAACACAAAAATCCATTAAATTAACCAACAAAGAGGGCACACTAAGTCATAGATCCACATACCGCGATACAGTAAAAGACGAACACGACCTGGAGTCAAAACTCCCTGTTTCATTGGGAAACCTTGTTTGTCGCAACCACCCATAATCTTGAACACATAGCCCTTAAACTCCTGCACGTTATTTGGTTATTTTCATCTTAATATAAATATCATCAGGAAATCATTGTGTTAAAGCCACACTTACACAGAACGAGTAAAATTAATGTGCCATACCTCACCCAAAGCATCTCCACTCACTTCCTGAGAGATCCTCTTGTCCCAGAATACCCGGCTGCAAGTATCAATAATAAGAAACTGATACCTAATGCACAATGCATGATAGTGGTATACAGTCTAGAACTGAATATCATTTCACTAAAAGGTATTTTTGGGATAGCAATTAATGCCCAAGCGTTTTTTACTCGCAGAAAAATAATCGATTTAGCAGATAATGCAACTTGATATTAGCCAGCAATTAGCAAGTAATAGCATTCTTAGATGTGTCTCAGTCCATAGGTCACCCAGAGAACTAAATAGCATTGTGATTTGTGAGTATTGTTCCCGTTTATGGCAATGACGAAACTAATAAAGCCTAACAAAACAAGAAACTAGTTTCAACACAGACTGTTTGTATTCTAATTCATAGAGGTTCATACAATGAACTTGAATTGAAAAACTCGCAAGAAGAAAAATTTATATCACAAGAATGTTAGATAAAACCAAAAGGGTCAGAAATAAGCTGGCATATACAGTTTACTTAAAACTTGATAACAAGTTTTAAATACATTATTTCCAATAATACTCAAACTAAAAATGTATTATCTTGACTTACAGCATTCATTTCTAAAAGATGCTTCAATAAACAAGCACACAAAACCACTATAGATTCAAGAAGATTTCTCTTCTTAATTCTGACTTTAGATTGCTCTGTAACTCTATTTCACCTAATATAAAAGCAAACCTCCAACATTAAGATTTTTATACATAGAAACAAACGTATATGTTAGTAACAACATTTATAACAATGACATAAAATAGATTTACAATACACTAGTATCTAACTTGAAACAACTTAGGTTCCAAATGAAAATTACTTAAAGCTAAACAATAAAGAAAAGGCAATAGTAGATGAAAACGGGAATCATACAGTTTCTGGTCATCGTCGATCTCGAGCTTTTTTTGGCAGCCGGTTGTCGGATTTGCGATGTTGAACTAAAAACCCAAAAACAAATAAATAATTAGAAATTATCCGAAATAAATAAGACTCCAAACAAAATTACATTGTGCTAATTGTATGACTGCTTGTGAGTATGTATGGGTGAGGGAGAGACCTTCATGTTGCAAAGAACACAGAGGAGGCCGTGGAGATGTGATAGAAAATACTCGTAACGCTTTCAACCTCTGTTTCGCAACTAGGGTTTTTTGAGTAGCTTTAGACAATATATATATAGTGGTACAGAGTACGGCCCATTCTGGGTTTCGTTTCAAGTTTAAAAGAACACAATCTTTTGGGCTGCAATTTACGTCTTGCTATTGGACCCATAACTTCAAGAAACGGGCCAGGTGCATGTTGATCTCTTGTTTAATCGATCCAAATTGATAGACTTGCGTATAAATTCAAGAGGAAATTACATTCATCCATGTTTTTCAACTTCTAATTTAAAAAATCAAGTTTAAAAATTATTTATACAAAAATCGAATCATAGTTTATTTTTAATATTAATTAATTAACTTACCACATCCACCCCATCAAACCCTAATTCATTTCACATCTTCTCCTTTGATTGCTGCTTCATTTCATCGGTGGCGTCGAGCGACGATAGGCACAACGTTGTCACTTCATGCGTAGAGGCATCCCCTTGCCACTACTCACGCGACATTGCGGTGCATGAAGCAGCAGCGATGAGCGCCCATTACCGTTGTTTTGTGCGCAACGATGATCTATTCTCAAACGTTGCTACGCCTGTGCAGCGGCGATGCACACGTGACGCCCCTGCTTCATGCGCAACGACGATCTATTTTCTTTGTCCTCATCTCCTCCGTTTTCTCTTTTATCTGTTTGGTGCAGTGTTGATGGTTGTTATGAAAAAGATCGTGGATATGAGGTTGTGGGTGGCTGGTGGCGGCAACTACAGGTTTGGGGATTTTTCTTTTCTTTTCTTTTCTTTTTATTTTTTGGAGGTGGTGGTTGTGGTGTGGTAGAGATAGCAGGGTGGTTAAGTGTGGTTCTGGTAGTGGTTGTGTTGGTGACGGTGATGATTGTGTGATTGTGATTAATAAATTAGTTAATTTGTAACATTAGATAATATGTTATAGATAAAATACACAAATTGTGGTCAATGTGACATAAAAAAATATGAGACTGCGACTAGCAATTTAATAAGTAGTGATCAATTAATTTGATAATTTGTGATCGTGAAATAAATAGTGACATGTAAATTTTGTGATTTGAATTGAGAAATATTACGTGATTTATTAATTTGAAAATCTATGACCGACAAATATATTGTGACCTATAAAATTTGTGATTTGTGTTCAGAGAAAAATGTGTGATCAATTAATTTGATAATTTGTGACTAATAAATAAGTTGAGACCTTAATTAGAGAATTTTTGATTGATAAATAAATTATGACTTATAAAATTTGTGATTTATGATCGAGAAAAAATGCATGACCAATTTATTTCATAATTTGCGATTGATATATAAGTTGTGACCTATAAAAATTTTAATGTGTGACTATGAAATCATGTGGTTGTGCCTAGTACACAACTGTGACCATAAAATGTAATACTATGACCTCAATATATTTAATTAATAAAATATTTGTAATTATATATTTAATTGACAAATTTTAATTATAACCCGATTTCTGAAATTTTAAACCATATTTTTTAATTTTGAAATTGTATATTTTAAACACTTATATTTGTATTTAATGTCGATAAGGTAATTGTTCATTTAAAATTTTATTTAATTGTATTTTAATTGGTTAGCTCTGTTCAGGTTCAAGTTTCATCCCTTGGACCGATGAAAATCGATGACGTGATAATCAATAAATCATGATCGTCATTCATTTCGCTTAAGTTTTATATATTCCACTACAACTACAAATGGTATGTTTGATGACGTCATTTATTGGTTGTAATGTCATCAATTTTCATCAATGAAATTGAATGAATTTATATGAATTGAAATTAAGAATGTGTTCGGTAGAGATTAAAATTCAATTAAAATTGAAAATATAGTCGTTATTGGGTCTCACTCGTCTAATAAAAGTCGTACAGTAACGATTAGTTTTCCAATTTTAATCTCTACCGAACGGGCTCTAAATTAATAGTCGTTGCTTAATTAAAAATAAATTAAAGTGGAGTCATCTGATTGAAATCAAATTAAAACGTTACCCAATTGAATAAAACTGAAGTACAATTAGCTAAATGAACTTGTTTGAGCCCCATTTATTTATTTATTTTGCCAAAATGCATTTTGGATTAATGATTTGATAGAGAATGTGTGGTTAAAAAATAAAGAAAAAATTAAATTTGCGTGTAATATTATTTTATTGAAAAATGTGAATGAAAAGAAGAGATAGAAAAATATATTTTGAAATTAATGGAGATCAAACATGAAAACATAACTAATAAAGTAATAAAAATTCTATAATTTGGGTGTTACTTTCATTTTTGATGATTTCATCAATGCATCAAACTCTATATAATGTTTCAATCAAACTACAGTTGATTGATCTACCATTAATAGCGATGGCAAAAAAGCTCGGGCGGCTCGGGCTCGGCTCGGAAAAAGCCCAGCCGGGCCCGGTTCGGGCTCGGTTCCACCAAGCCAAGGCTCAGGCCGAGCCTCATTTTGATGAGTCGGC
>CAIGRR010029753.1:0-11447 GCA_903798365.1 Fraxinus sp. 1973-6204
CACTACAAATATAACAATATTTGATAAGTTCGGTACATGTTCAATCAAGAAAAAAAAAAGAGAGAAATCTCATTTAATTCATAATGTCAAAAATGTTCTTTTTTACAATGAAATAAAATTTCCTATTTATACTAAACCTAGGAAATATGGAAAAACGAAAATCTAGGGTTAAAGATTACAAGAATCTTACCTAAATTAAAATTCTAACAAAATAAGGAAATTCACGTAAAATTAAAATTCTAGACAAATTGTTCTCGGCCTGTTTCTGTGCGATTGCAAGTCCAAAAGTACCATGAGCCCACGTAGCCTTGTGCAGAATTTCGTACCATTTCCGGAAAGTACTCATGGAAGAAAATCTGACAACCGAGCTGAAAGTTATGTCCATTTTAATCCACGTTGCTCGATTTCTTTTCAAAATCTTCCAAACCTTGAATCCAACTCGTTTCGGCTCCCGAATCCTTCACGAAACTTGAACATTGACTTGTCAACTTCTTCAATTTGGACTCCAAAACTCGGTCAAATAATTGCCTATTCTGGATCATATCAAGTTTTTAACATATATACAAAATCCAACTTATTGATGTTAAACTTGTTTGACAATCTAATTCTTGTGCAATTCTTGAGTTTTGCACGTCAGTAGGTGATTGACAAAGCCATTTTCCAAATACAATTATTAGCCACGGCTGCCCTTTCCTAAGTTTAGTTATTCACAATGAACCAAGTGTTTGTTTCCAATGATGTTAATTTGATAGATTAACAGAATCTGAGTTTGTTGTTACACCCTACGTTGGATAAATATAAACTATATTTAAATTAATGCAATTGCAAATTTAGGATGTGTTTGAACCACATTATTTTGGAAGAATGTATTCTGAAATAGTAGATTGATGAAGAATGTGTGGTTGAAAAAGAAGGAAAAATTATTGATGTAATGGAAAATATTATTTTATTGAAAAATGTGTTATTGAAAATAAGTAGAAGAATGAAAATGAAAATTTTAATGTGTACCAAACATAGGCTTAATTTCAAAAGTAATTACAAATACCCAGCGTATTCATATGCACGATTTGACGTTCGCCTGAAGTTAGCCGTCGCCACCATTTAAATGGCAAATCATAGGAGTACATGAGGGACGACCTCCTACTTGAATTTATTTTTTATTTATTTTTTATTATTATTATTATTTTTTGGAGAATAAACAAGTCCCTTTAAATGAAAATTCACTCTCCATTTTAAAATTTTAAAATATAGAATTTATTGGAGGCTAATTTGAAGGATTGATTCTATGTATAAAAAACAGCTTACATTTAAAAAGTCTATAAGAAATGCTCTTAAAAAATTAAAATAAAGTATTTTGAAATCTAATTTCGAAGTTTAGCCCCTGTTTGGTGCACATTTTGAGTTCAAGAATGTGTTTTTTTGTTTGATGTGATGGAGAATATATGATTAAAAAAGAAAGAAAAATTATTGATGTGATGGAAAATATTATTTTATTAAAGAATGTGTGGTTAAAAATGAGTAGAAGAATGATAATGAAAAAATAATGTGCTTCAAACAGGGGCTTAGTTATTTAAAATAAAGAACATCTCACTTTTAAAGATATTCATGAAGATGCTCTCATAATGATACATTAATATTTAATACACTATTACAAGTTTTGGAACCCATTTGTACTTTTTCCGAAGGTGAAGGACCTAGCTACAATATTTCCTAATTAAATTTAAGGGCATATTAGTCTTTTAAAAAAAAAGACCAATTGTACACAAAAACACAAAGTTAAGGAACGTTAATGTCAAGAAATAAACGGTAAGGATCGTTTGCACATTGAAGGCAAAGGTGAGGACCATTTGCGCCAAATTCCCTGACAGAGGGTGATTTTACGAGAATAACAAATGTTCGAGGGTTTTAAGATAAATGTAAGGTGTGCCTCAGAAAGAAAAGGGGTCAGAAATTGAGTTACTTGTCACTCTTTCCATCTGAGAAATTTATTCTCAAACAATGGCCACGCTTCTGCAAGTCCCTTGTCAATACTTGAACAGTAAGGCTACTTTTTCTTCACTTTTACTCAATAATGGAAAATCCTGCAGCTTTTACATATCGAATTCCAGTTCGAAGTCCAGTTTCAACAGGTTCAGGATCAGAGCTGTGAAAGATAAAACAGAAGAAATCAAGAATAACTCTTCTGCAGAGGAAATCACACAGAAGTATGGACTTGAAGCTGGTCTTTGGAAGGTAAGAAATTCCTTCTCTTCACTTAATTTCTGGGTTAGACAGTACTGAATACACGGTTCACATTCAACTCGACAGATTTCTATGCTGTACTTTTTGTGGGTTTCCGCAGTCATAATTTATCGCTAAACGCGATTCATTATCACTGTAGATATTGTTGTAGCCGTGTTTTCAAAATCTTTGTGCACCTAATCTGAGTTTTTTGGGGGGACAATAAGCAGATATTTTCCTCAAAGGGGAAAGAGAATGAAGAAAACAGAGAAAAAAAGTCAAAAGGAGACCAAGCTAAGGAGCTGCTAGCAAAATATGGAGGAGCATATTTAGCCACTTCCATCACTCTCTCCTTGATATCATTTGGGCTATGTTATGCTCTAATCACAGCTGGTGTAGATGTGCAAACATTGCTTCAAAAGGTACAATACTACTTGTCTACTTGATGCCCTTATTGGATAATCTTAATGCAATAATTAATGTCCAGTGGAACTGAATGGCACGGTTTTTGTGTATTACAGATTGGGATTTCCACTAATGAAACTGGAGAAAAAGTTGGGACTTTTGCATTGGCCTATGCTGCGCACAAGGCTGCTTCTCCAATTAGATTTCCTCCTACTGTAGCTCTTACACCTATTGTTGCTAGTTGGATTGGAAAGAAAGTTGATAAAGAGAATTGATTGTGTAATTATGTTGAAATATTTGATCATGTAATGTCACAATTTTGTTGCCAAAACAGCTTCTGTTGATTTTATATTGGCAATTATCCCCAGAGGGACAAAGGAGTTACTTTCTCGACTGTGCTAACAATAGCTGGTGCTCATTTCCGATACATCGAGTCCAGAAGAAAAGAAGTTTACAACTCATGGACCTTTTAGCTCCACAGCATATCACATTAGATTTTCACATCTAGACTAATATTTTACAAATGACTATTTTTCATGATGAGATACTACAGAGCAACAAATTTTAAATATACGGAGCCTAAATTCTGGTAGCAGCTATTCATTTATTTCTATTACAGAAATTTCTATAGAAATACTGTACAAAGGGCCCTCTGCGTGTCTTTTCTCCGGCACATGTTTTGCTTTCTGAAGAACACTTGGAAGATAACCCAGGAAAATGATCATGTTAAGGCACTCTTGTGGAGTCTGATTTTCAGTATCTTATGAGCAATAAGCTGAGTGTCTTTATTCAGGATCATTACCGTAATACCAGTTAACTCCCTGAGGTACTGGCTACAGAAGTCATTTCAGTTGTACTAGGCACTGGAGTTTGGGGTCTTGGCACGCTGACATTAGCCATATCATAGTCTTCATGAATGGTATCCAAGCTATTCCAGTCAACCTCAGCTATAGTATGGAGTCATGGAATGTGGTTACACGGTCTAGAAGAGTATTTTCGAGAGAGAGAGAAGAACAAAGAACAAAGAAAGAAAGAAAGAAAGCTAAAACTGAATGAAGTTAGGATACATTCTGTTCTCCACATATCTGTGATGCTTACATCAGCAGCATCTGACAATAGCCAATAATCAGCATCATTCTGCAAATGCCAAGGCAGTGTATATTTAGTTATCGAAAAACCACTCTAGATGAACATACTAAGCCCCTGTTTGAAACCCATTTTGAGTAGAAAAGAATTTTTGGAATAGTAATTGATGTAAGAATGTGGTGGAAAAGTAATGAAAAGTTTTTGATTTGTGTATAATATTATTTTATTAGAAGAATGTGTGGTTAAAATGAAAAATGAGAATGAGAATAAGAAAGAGAAATTAATGGGTGTCAAACGGGGGCTAATTCTTCTGTAACAATTCAACAATCTTAGATGATGATTATGATTTGTTTTTACTGCAAGATTTTGTTGCTCTTGCAAAATTATGTGCTTGCTTTGAAGCAATTCTAATGATGTTCTAAATGTTAATTTCCAAGAAAGAATTGTTTGTTCTCGTGGTGATGACTTACATCAACATCAGGCACAATCTTCATGATTCCACTCACAAATTCCTGTGACGTGTTCATTTCTGAGCATAATCTTTGAGCTTCTACTCCTTGCAGATCAACTTCATTTCCTCTGTTCTCCTCAGTTGCTGGTATTGCAGAAGCATTCTTATCGGCACCTAATGTTGAAGGAATGCTTGCTGCCACTTCAGGCGCATTTATCTCCTCAAATTTTTCCTCAAATTGGCTAAATCAAGTAACAGTCAGAAAAATCAAATATAACACCAAAATGAAACGACTGCATATCAGATGGTCTGTGTTCTCCAGATGGAGCCTGGAGGTCTAGCCTTGATTAAGAAGTGCTAAGCAATAGTCAATGCGATTTGCCCCAAATAAATAAATAAATAAAATAAAAAAAGAAGAAGAAGAAGAAGAAATGCATATGTAAAATACCTAACAAGGTAAACATCTATGGGTCCCATGGTGCTCCGAAGAACTATTCTGTATCTCCTCTGTGGATAATCAACGGCCTGTAGAGAGGGAATTTGCATGAACGAATATTACGCGCACAATTTTTTCAACAATATAAAAGTTATTTGTGACTAAGTATAGCAAAAAAAGGAAAATATTACCTCATCAGGGTATGGAACTTCTAAAGTAGTGCCATGTGGAGCCTTAATTGCTATAAGAGTTTCATTCTAATAAAAACAACAAACCCATGTTTAGTATTAAATAACCATTGAAAGCTGCAGGTTGAACTGATACCATATCTATTAGACCTGAAAGCTAGGTAAGTTCTTGATATCTTCTTCAGTAACAAAAAGCCACCTGGCAAAGAGGAAAAATAAAAATGTTTGTTAGCCACCAGAAATTAAAATTAGTTAGCTGACTAAAAATGCAGAGGGTTACTTTTGATTGATTTCGTCTTCACTTAAGCTCCTCAACTTTTCCTGCATTTCTCTGGAAACAAGAAACACGAATGAGAAAGTCGTGTGATCATCATTGCTTCAGGAAAAGTACATTTCTTTTCATGGAATGCTAGAAGTTTCTAATTATGACCTTATTCGTTCATCGAATTTGTGCTCCTCCACGTTCAAGTTTTCTACTTCTGCCTGAGACAAGCAAAGATATGATGAGGCCTAATCTAACACATGACCAGAATCTAAATGATGCTCACCTCAGTTCCCTTTGGCTTTTACAGTTTATAGTTCAGTTATGTTCATTATGAAGTATGCATCCACTGTCAAATGGAATGGACTCGGCATGAAGTATGTAGAACAAAATAAATGAATGAAAAATTCAACCTAAAAGATGTTTCTTGTAGTTAGCTATGAGTCTTATCATAACTGATCCTGGCTGTCCCATCTACTAATGTAGAAGCGCTCCACTTGGGTCATTTGAACTCAGACACCATGGATGGGACAATTTAAGTGGTACGTTTATAACAAACAGGAAGAATGAAACAACAAAAGTAAACTGTGAGCATAACATGCAGAGAATCAAGAAATAACTAAAATAATCATCCACAACAGCAAACTCAGCCCTATTCCAATAAATTTGAAGTTGGCTCTGGGTCAAGTTAATTTTGGTCTACCCATCTCTTCAAACATATTCTACTAGGATTGCATCAATCTTGTAAATAGGATCATCTTTAGGTCTATACAAGACACCCAACCGTGTAACTTGTCCTGGATTAAATAGAGAGAGAGAGAGAGAGCACATGCGAAAGGACGTGTGTCCCACTCAGACTAAAACTAAACCCAAGTCAACCAGTTTGCAAATGTCAAGAATCAATTTATTTATTTTATATTCATACCTGTAAGCTGTTAAGACTCACATCAACTTCTCCTGGTCTTGAGACATCCGCACCCCTATTTCATAATTGTACCCATCAGAAACTTCTCATTTTTCTGATCAATTCTCAAGGAAACGAAAAACTAAATGGAGAATAAACTTCTATCAAATTTATTGGAGCCTGTTTGAGCCCCATTTTTTTCCCAAAATGCATTTTGGAATAGTATTTTGATGGACAACGTGGTTAAAAAATAAGGAAAATTTTGAGTTTGCGTGTAATATTATTTTATTGAAAAATGTGTGATTAAAAATAAGAGAAAAAAATGTATTTTGGAAATAATGGGGACCAAACAAGGGCTATAAGAGTACTTCCATACTTCCACTGAATTCTGTTTTTGAGTTTCTTTTCTATAAGACCAATGCCTTCGAGAACATTTGTTATATCATATATACGCCTCTTCTGCACCTGTTGAAACAAGAACTTTCAGCCACTAGGGCTTAGTCGAAAGTGAAGCATTACTTGAAAGATATAATTACCTCCAATGTATCGGCAGCTTTATTTAAATCAAGAATACCATCTTCTGCGTGTTTGATCAGGTTAATGAACTTCTTTGTTAAGAGACCTGAGCAAGTAAAATAACACACCACTATAAGTAGTTCTCAAAATAAAAAAGAACTAATCAAAGAAGTCAAAATTTTACTACTTTAATACAAGATTCAAAGTCTTGCAATGGGAGGGAGAGAGATGATTTATAAAACAGAACGAGCATAATTAATTACCGAGGGAGCTATCATAACGACAAGAGCCCAATGGAGTGAGATTATTCCCCGAGGAGGAACCTGCAGGGTAAACATTTATCAAATTTACAATTTTTCAGACTCTTGCCCTTCTGAAAGTAAGTACGAGAATTAACTTGCAAAACAGCATTGGAAGTGAGAGAGAAAGAGAGAGAGAGGGCAATATCCATTAAATGACACTACTATGACTAGCACAACATTTAACTGATACTACAGTGACTAACACAAGAATGATAAATAATTAACTTGAAGCCCAAATTAAAAGTTTAGCATAAGAATTCTCACCAATATTTGTCACAGGAGTTTGAGATCTTGCTTTATTAGCCTTCATTGTCCTTGGAACTTTTTGGGCCTTTCCCCTTTTACCTGACACTGGTGTCTGAATTGGGGCATTGATGACACCACTAGAGCCAGGACCTATGTTTTGCTCCACAAATTCTGCTTCACAGTCTCCCATTCCATTCTTCCGCTTCAGTGGCTAGGGACACAAAAATAAACAAGTCTCACATAGCAACACGTTTTAAATTTAACCGAACAATTAATCTCAAGTAAAATAAAGTGTCTCAGAAAAATAAAAAAGTAGCTGGAAATATAATATATATGACATGATTTTTATGATGAACCAAACACAACCAAAATAACCATGCTGGGTAAGAATCAGAAGGCATTTTATGATGCTTTTCAAATACAGAAGCTGAAAGATGAAAACATTAGCATCACTTTAAGGCACATTTATCATAAAGGAAACCAAGTTACAAGATGATAAAGAAAATGCAATCACCACATCCACACAAGGCAATTGGATATTAAGATATCAGACTCATATATTTCCACCAGAAAGTCTTGTGAATGCTCGCAAGAAGCCACTACAAAGATTGGAAACCTGCGTGCAGTGACACGCTAAGCTGTCATGCAGTAGAAAAATTTAATAAGCTAAAGTTGCCAACCCAAAAGGCACATAGAATAAGCTCCAATTCTCCATTTCAAGATGGATTAAATACTCCGTGAAAGATCAAACACACATGCACTTGATAAAGATGGTAGAAAGAGCTCTTCGACTCTTTCGACGCTCTATACAATAAACAGGAAGAGCCAGCCTCCAATACACTAAAATGTATGGCCAAGCAAAAAAGGTATCAAGTCAAAATGAAATTTTGCGTGAAGACCATATGGAAAATATAATAATTAAAATAAAATAAAATTAGACAAACAGATGAGAGGTCTTGTAAGCTCATTTCACATTCACCCCAGTCTCACTCAAAGGTAGGAGATGGTTCGATCATATGCTTTTTTGCAGGATACGTGGCTGATCATCACTCGTTATCCACTACCTTCTTCAGTTATATCGGAAATTCTCACTCGCTCCATAATGATTCTATTCAAATTTTTGAATCATCAATGGCTCCTTCATTTCTTAGAATTTCCATTTTTCCCCAGTCTCCCAACAATGGAGAAGTGAATGACCCTAGATTTATCTCTTCTCTTATCTACCTAGACCTCAGCAGCTACTCTATTTTTTTCCAAGTCATTCATTTGGAAATCCAAAGTTCCATCCAAAGCAAAAGCTTTCACTTGGATTCAGTTATTCAGAATATCTATAAGAGTGGCATGTTACAATAGCGGGACCACATATATTCTACCTCTATATTTTGCATTATCCACTGGCAGAGCAGCAACGAAATAGTAAGGACATTGAAATTACAAAATGTTTCAGCCTTCCAGCATCGAAATTAAGAACATTTACTAATCCAGTTATAACATTGAAATGGTAAGGACATTGAAATTAGGAAATGTGTTCAGCCTTCCAGCATCAGTTTTAAGAAAAATTTAGCAAAACCTGTCCATGAAATGCCAGTTTCAGCCACTCCATAAACGTGGAGAAATCCATTATAGTAAAAAATTGAAGACCGGTCAGGTCCTGTCAAAAGAAACCAATTGCAAATCTAATGGTAGGCTCCAACTGTCAAGCTAGTCAGCAAGACATAAAAAATTGATTCATAATTTGAAAGGCGCTCAAGCATCTGAAAATCAATTTTTTACTTCTACATAAATTGCAGAATCTGCCACCAAATTATAGAACGTACTCAGTCAGGGTTTCCGAAATTTACCTCCGTATTCAAGGTTTAGTCCTTGCCGTGATAAAGATATAAGTGCCTTAATGAGGGTTCATAAAGTTTATTAAATCCATGAAGCTGCTATTTATGTATTTATCTATTGCTTGCTCTCGTGAAATCTAAGCAAACAATCTCCAAAAAATTAGTCCTCTTCACTGCATTAAGTGCAAAATAGAGCATCATGTAAGAATCTTTTGCATGTCTCTGAGTTTACAACTTCATTTATTGCTTGACAGGAATAATTTTTACTTCTGCAATTAGTTACATTTTTATTGCAGAAACACAAGGGACATTGAACTTTTAGTTGACAATAGATAGAGCAATCCACTGGTGCAAGGACATTCATTACAAAGATCAAGCAAATAAAAAGGGAAAGAGGAAAACAGGTAGTCACAACGGGAAAGGAGGTTGTAAAGTATGCAGATAAAATCAAATAGATATAAAGCTTTCTAATCCAATTAAAACGAACTTTTACATGTCTTCGCAACTAGAAGAGACAATTTAAACCCCAGGAGATAAAAAAAATCAATCAAATCAAAACTCATGCATCGAAAAACATATAAAAGGAAGAGGAAACAGTTGGAAAACACCCTAAAAAACACAAAAATCATAATGTTAAGAGACCAAACTAACCAAAGACATAAACTCAAGCAAATAAATTTCACACTCATCGTTGCAAGATAATAGAGAGAGACACTTCACAAACTGCTTAAGTAACAGAAAAATGCGATATCTTGACAACTGAGACAAGCAATGGTCAAAACCATTGTGATTTATATGAATTCCCTAATCAAACTCCAAAACAGTACACGATATTTCCTTAAACATCTAAAAATTACGCCTTTGCAACTAAAACTGGGTCTATCCTGCAAATATTCAAATAAAACCTGAACATTGACCCCGGAATTCAACATCAGTAATTTGTTTAGTTATTATTCCTAAAAGTGAAGAACGCAATAAAATGAAGACACCATATTGATGACAGCTACACAATAAACCATTAATAGTGTCTATGATACCTACTAAATCAAACCCAAAAAGCATATGTACATATATAAATTATTTGTCAAAAAAATAAAAAAGATGAGGACTTACAGGAGGGGTCTTTACAACGATTGCTTCATCAGGTTCTTGACTAGACAGCGGACGAGCGGAGTCGGTGACAGCCGAGGATGAGAAGTGGTGGTAGTCACTGCCTCCTCCTCCAAAAGGCGGCTTCAGAGAAGTGAACGACAACTGTTTCTTCATAGTCTGCTTCTGTGATTGCTGCTGTTGCATAATTTTATCTTTTTCCAAAGCTCAAAGACTGGACCGGATTTTCCCTTTTTATCTTTAATTTCAAGAATCGATTTTTAAGGTTTTTTTGAGGGTTTGGGGCAGAGGAAAAGGGAAGGAAAATTAGAGGTGGGGAACGGAATGAGAATTCAAGGGGAGAAATGGGATTTGGTTAAGAAATTGAAGTTGATTGAGGAGTTGGGGGAGATCTGATTTGGGTGTAGAGAGAAGAAAAAAGCGGGAGAAGAGAGAGAAAGAATGGCGAGGGAGAGACGAAGTAAGGAGGGAATTTGGTTCGGATATAGATGTGGAGGGAACCACATATTACGTAAAAGTCCACATAATATTGCAAATTCGTTCAATTCACCTCATAATTTCATAGCTAAACTTCACATAGTTACCGGCATAGTTGTCAAACTTGATCCATACAATGCAGCGGATCAATAGGTTAGTTTTTTAACCGATGACTCGATTGTTCAACGACAGGTCATTACATAAAAACCTATAAAAAATATAAAGTATAAATTTTTTTAGAGGCAAAATTAAAATTTTTAATTTATTTTTCACTAATTATTTAGGCTTATAAAATAAAGTAAAATGTTGGACCAAAATTTTTTATAAGAATATTTTTATAAAAATTATAAATGATTCAGTAGTTAAATATAAGTTATTGTACACAAGTAATATTAAAGTACTTTGTGTTCAAATAGTAAGGAACCCTTCATTTTTCTTAGAGGCAAAAATTTTGTAAATGGATTTCAAAACCCAATCAAACCATTCAACTGAGTCGGGTCCGGGCAGGGGACCGAGTCGAGTGCATTTCTATCAATTTAACCTACCCTGCCCGATTAAGGGTTCGAGCAGTCGATTTTTCGGTCGGACCGACCGATTTTTATAACTATGGTTACCAAGGTGTTACGTAGGTCATATGCGAGTCGAGCTTATACAAGTTAACCCGCAAGCGAACTCGTTATAAAGTGAGTGAAAGTATAATTTTTAGTAAGAAAATGACGAGCAATGAGCTTGCTTGATAGGTCGTGTCGAGATCGATGGTGTGCGATACGAGTCGCTTGGCTCCGCCCATTTAACCTACCTACTTCCCTGTGTCAAAAACTTGAGAGAGCAAGAAGTTTAACAAGATTATTTTGGCCCTGTTTGAAATCCATTTTGAGAGAATAGAAATTTTAGAATAGTGATTGATGTGAGAATGTGTGGTGGAAAAGTGATGAAAAGTTTTTGATTTGTGTGTAATATTATTTTATTGGAGAATTTGTGGTTGAAATGAAGAATGAGAATGAGAATGAGAAAT
>CAIGRR010029771.1:0-10433 GCA_903798365.1 Fraxinus sp. 1973-6204
ATCTTATTTTATAACTTAAATATTGCAGTAAAATTTACTAACAAAGAAATAAACAAATAAATAAAAATCAATTGAAACACATCGGCCTTCCTCCAATATACCAGCAACATACCTATACTGGTTGAATGTTCCATTATAACTGTTATAGCGAGATCAAAACACATGACCGTATCCAATTTCAAATCCTTCTCCTTTCTGTCTTCCATGAATGATAGGCAAAATATGCAGTCTAGGAAGAAAAGTTTTCCCTTTACCGAAATATTCCACTGATATTTCCTGAATTACATAATACTTCCTTGATAATAAGTCATAACAAATAACATTCCCAGTTCATCCAAGTATTGTACCTAACCCATTGTACCCAAAAACCCACCATCTTAGAGTCCAATGTCTTGATTACTTGAAGAGCTTATAGAAATTTCTTTCTGGATAAAAGACAACTCTGAGGCCATTGGTTCTTTCTGAAAGACAGATTTGCATGACAGTAGATGCTTTTCAACACTAAGAATGTAGGGTTAAAAATTACTGCTACAGCATACCTATCCCACTACTGCTCAAAACTTGGTGAACCATCATCCATTGTTAGCCTTTCATTTTCTTTTTCATAATCTAGACTCGAACTTCATCATCATTTTTTCTCTTCTAAAATTCTCCAGTCAATACAAATCTACCCAAATAGTTTCTTATTTTTCATGGTACATCCATTGAGAAATCAATCCAATTCAATGTGATTTTTGAACTGTTATATTTTATATTCATTGGTTAATGTCTTCATTTTTTGTGTTCATTTAAGTGAAAGTAGGATGGATAAATTTGAATGCACTATGATTTTTCTGAACATGGACATTGGGTGAGGTTCCATAAAGAACATATAATTGCACCAATTCAATCTACTCTCTTATCAATAACAAAAAAGTTAGTTAAGCACGCAAAACTTGAAACAGCAAAAGATCTCACCAATGGATAAATTACTGAAATCAAGAATGTGGCTAGGATGCCAAGAGTGCTTTTGTCCACTGTTGCTACTGTAGCAGTTCTCATAACCATCTTCTGCTGGCAAATGATAAGTACTTCCTCCAGAGGAACATTGTGTCATGTAGATATTGTCATCCATCACATCCGAGTGTACCCAGGTGCAAGATTTGCAGACTTCCTTTTCATTTGTAATAACCAGAAAGAAAATTAGGTATCACCACATGAACATCAGTTGACAAAATTTCCAAGTATGCAAGAGAAAACAATCCCAAAAAACAGCTGCAAAAATTGAATAGAAAGAACTAGGATCAACCTCAAAAATATCAAGAAATTCTGCAAAGTCATGAGGAATGTATTCAGCAACTTTCTCAATCAGTTTGCAAGGAATTGGATCACCCCTGCAAATTGAAGGAAGGGAAATCAGATATCCAACAGGAATTTTTACCCCTGCAGAGCTTTAAAAAACATAAGCAAGTTCCAAAAGAAAACCAGATTAGAGATTAACTCGTCCACCATTATTCCAGTTGAACATATATTTGCTGCCTATGAAGCATTAATACAAAACCTCTATTTTATATTAATTTTCAACTCCGACTTGGGCCAATAGGAGAAATTAGTAACTTCGATAAAATGATATGAGAATATTTTCTGAAAACATCTATATAAATGTACTATCCCATTCATACCATAATTTGCTAAAAAATATGTATATTAATAACTATGATATTTTCTTGAAATATAACTCAATTGTCGTTTTTTTCTTACTATTTAATTCTAGTTGGATTTCATGTCAATTTTTTGTTAATGTCTCCTAGAAGCTACGGAGTTGAACTTTCAAATTGTAACAAAATCTTATGAAGTGTTATTGCTGCTTCCACTGCTTTGCATTTAATAGGCTCCAAAGCAGTTGTATCATCCTCAGTCAGTGTGTAATTGTCTTTCATGGTTGATTTTTTTTTTAACACATTCCAATTGAGAAGCCATTCTAGATTTTCAGTTAATATATTCGGGAGCATAATAAGAGTTTGTGTTTATTTAAATGAAGTTCATCTTTATTCTAATGCGTTAAATCATTTGATTAAATGAATACAATAACAATAAATTTTATTTAATCGAATAGGTGGGTAAATTTAATTTATTTTTCGGTTAATTTAATGTATCTGAATTGGTTAATGCTTATTTAATTGATTAGGTTAGTAAAATATTGTTAAAATTTAGTTGGTTGTGTGTGTGCATTGAATCATAAGTGCACTTTATAAAATAAAAAATTATTAACTAATTGATAGATTCATACCTCTTTTAATTAATAAATTTGTACGGTCCCACCCCCTACCCCCGGCAGAGTTAGTGAGCCGTTTAATAGACGACCATTTCGCACGGTTCAGGGGGCACTAGAGTTAGCTGCCGGCACTACAACATCTTGATCTCTATCCAATTTTTGGGTCTTTAATCTCTATAAATAAACTCTATTATATAGCCCATGTTTAGTGGGGATTAAAGTCAGATTTTTAGTAGATTTTAATAGAAGTTGATAAAATAGGTGGTTGAAAAGTTGTGGGACCAAAAAAATATGTGGTTAAAACTAATTGTTGACTTTGACTTAAATTAAAATCTAGATTTTAATCGATACCAAACTGGGCTATAATAAAATTTCTTTAAGCCTCAATTTCGACTAATAGGTTAAGTTAATCCTCTATAAATGAATAACCTCTATTATATAATCAAAATTTTTGGTCCAACCTTTTTAAAATTAATGAGATGATGCTGTAGATATGTAAAAATTAATATATTTTTTAATTATTTTCAAATACCAGTCTAACCCTTTGCCTGTTCCTGTTGTGAACGAATCAGCTCCTTGGTGCTCAATCTATAGATAGAAAGCCCTATGGCGGGAAACTAACATGTTAGGCTTGGAGAGAGGGTTCAATGCCCAGGCGGGGTTTCAAAACATTGGTATTAACTTCTTGTAATCAACTGAGGAGAATCACTCATCAACTTAAAGAGACACGATAAAGCAGCACCAGAAATCAACAAATTGATAATAGCAAACTTTTCATACCATTTAGTCAGGCGGTCTGAGAGATCCTTTCTTTTCCTGTTGAGAGTACTGATAAATAAATTCCACTCTGCTGTAATGTGAATCTTATCTGCAGCAATCTCCATAAACCTATTATCATGGGGCAGCTCTATCGGCTCTCCAACTGTAAGTAATGAAGCATTAGAAGATGGACATGGCACGAGGTGAAGGTTACGCAGCTTCTCTCCCAGGAAAGAAGCCAAATTTAAAGTATCTTCCCACGGGAGTGCATCTCTTCTACAAATCAAAGCAGCATCAGAGTCAGCTGAAAATTGCATAGCAGCTGCTTTGAGCCCAAAACACAGGCTATACATTTTAAAACAATAATATCAAATGCTTAAAAGTAAATACATACAGCTCAGCATATATTTCCCCCCTGCATCTTTTTGTCACAATATACGGCCATATTAGAGAGCATTTTCCAGAATTTCCTGATTCGCATGGTAACATACCAGCATTTTGACATTCAAAATGCTTCTTGCTCCATACACCAAATGGATAATCAATTTTTTTGTGTTTCATTGATATGAAATTGCAGTTGGCAATCACATCTGGTATGCCCTTGCCATCCCAAGGGAATACTGTATACAATCCATTTTCAAAAAGGAGAATCCCACTTGCCAAAATGCCAGGAATGTAATTCTTCAAAGGGGAGTTCACTTTATGTAGAAGGCTATAGAATTGAAGCTGGAAAAGAGTAAATTCGAGATGATAATTAGGAAAACGTAGATAAAAAAGAGTAGTCTACAGGCTAAACTAGAGAGCAGTGACATTTGCCTCAGTCCCCAAACCATAAAGAGAAGCCTCCAGTCCATCTTCAACAAATATTTTTATTGCATAATCCGCAACAAGATAAACCTGTCCAAATATTATGTGCTTATATCAGTTGAATATTATAACTCATCTACACCACACACCCCTGAGAAACATGATAGGAATAGTAATAATAACTAAATAAATAAATACAAAACAAATGTTTTTGTTGCAAAATATATTTTGGTATATACTCCAATATGATAGAACAAGGTCCTATGCTTTCCCTTTAAGCAAAGTTGGACATCAAAAGTTAAAATGTCCACAGAAATATATTTATTCGTCAAGAAAAGAAATTTCCAAGCAGAATTTTTAGCATAAAACTTACAGGATTGCTACCCAAGCCAACAGGAAGTTTCTCATCATGCAGAGGTGAGGGCAACCCATGAAATGCACAAATTTCTCCCACTCGTTCGAACCACTTTCCAGCATTTAGTGCAATACAGGCTCCCTGGACCGTTCCAGAGTGCAGTGACATTAGATGCTAGAAGTTATTATTGAGTTACATGGACAAACACTGTTCTAGGTAAACTATAATCACAAATATGATTACCATTATGGATCTAACCCAACCTAACACGATAGTCATGAAATATGGTATTTCTTTAAACGTCGTGATAAAACAGATTTCGAGCATAACAGACCAGTTTTCAGCAACCAAACCCAACTGAAAAATAAAATCCCGGACATATTGTTTTGACAATGGACACACCAAGATAATTAGGACTAATATTGTATTCGAAAATTGAATCTCATAGATTCTGTCATGTAGAAGTCTCCAAGACATTTGATCTAAATCTAAGCCCAGTTGTTTATCACATTTGTTTTGTTAATTAAGTCCAGCAAAAGGTAAACACTTCCAAAATCCAGTTGTAAAGAATTGACCAAAAATAAGTCCTACCTTCCATATTAGGTCTCTGAGCCCTGGTCTTCCAAGCCAGAGCTTCCATAACCATTCTCTCATTTCTCGCTGTCCAATGCAGTTGCCCGAGGCCCATAAAGAATTGTAGTGGTCCCTCTCTTTATCCAGAAACATAGCAAAGAAATTTATATCGTAAGAAAATTCCAGACTACCCAGACCATGATATTTAGTCAAACTATTTGTATCATTCTCATTTTTTGAATCGTCTAAGGGTTGGCACATCCTGAGCCGCTTCTCTTTCCTGGTCGGGTCAGAGGAGTTCAATTTATTATCCAAGCATAACACATTCTTGTTAAGATCTTCAAAACTTCCCTCATCAAGGGCAAGAACCCCAGCACGGCAGACTCCTTTATGACGATAACCAGGGGACATGTCAAGACATACAAACTCAAAGTTTTTTGAGTTCACAAAATTTTGTGTCACGGCAATAGTTGTCTCCAGATTTAGTACACAATGCCACCACCCACTTGGAACAAATATTGTCTCACCAGGAAGCTGGGTGCACTCTATAGGCTTCTCAGCATCAGCGAGAAGGGGATAAAAATCCAGCCACCACTAAAAGGAAATGAGGATGTGAAGAAATAATTAAAAACAGGAAACAATTCTCAGTAACTGAATATATTTATTCTCTATATTTAATACCTGCAATGATGATGGACCGTCAATATTGACATCGCCATCTTCTTCATTTACATGTACTGTCACTCCTGAGGGAACTCTCCCTGGAGGATACAACGCCCACCTATTGAAAAATCACGATGTATAACACATGATATTACTAGGCTCTAGATAGAAAGTTCTAGGTACTAGGTAGTACTTTACTACTTTTCAGGTTTGCACTTTCAGGAATGAATTGAAAGGAGACATTCCTTTTATGTAATAAATTGAATATTTGAATGAGATTCTTACTTTATATACATTTGTTACATGTGTAAATAGGAACACTCAGTCCATCAAGTTTGCACTGTACATGGTTTATGTAAATGAAGAGAGGCTCAAATATAGAAGATATCAATTTTAGAGGTTGTTCATAGTTGGTGGTGAGATACGTCAACTTAAAGATGTCGCATGTAGGCCATTATTCCTAGTTAAAAAAATAAGAAGTCCTATATAACATAATGCTGTGTTCCATGAAATGGAATACATAGGCAGAACCTCTTTTTTGGAAAAAAAAAATATCGCAAAAATTGATTTTCTCAATGCTATAAAAGACATGCCTAATCTTGACGGAAAAATAGACTCAAATGAGAAGATTAATTACTTTAAAAAGGTTGAAATGCCAATGCCAAAAAAGGTTGACAGCTTATATTTTTCATGATAAAAGTTTCTTTCAACCTTCTCCTACTACACATCCCAAATAATCCCCTATAATACACATTCGAAAAAGGTGTCCGCAGACTGGGACTGATTTTGCAAGAAAGCGCTGGCCTAAAAGATACCTCAGGAGTTGAAACAACTTGCAGAATTTTCCAAAACAAGTTCACCGTTCACGGTCAAGATATTATATATCTTTCATCATTCTATGTTAATTGAAATCTTGTGTCACATTATGAATCCAACTGTGGCTTTTTCAATTCCAAAATGTATCACATCTACCAGATTGTGAGACTCAATTTCACATATCCAAATTCCAAAATGGTAAAGTGTTATAGAAATTGGTAAAGTGTTATTTCGTCAATCAAGGTTTTGCTATGTGTACACCGGGGTGTCACAGTAGGGGGGCCAGTGATTTTTAATTAGACGCAGTCCCCCCAATGTGAGGGGCCCCGGTGTACAAATAGCAAAACCCAATTTAAAAATGAAAAACATTTTAAAGGGATTCCATGTAACGGAAATGATCTCCTACCCATGGTGAGTAGGAGTTATCTTACCACCATTGACGTGTGGGGGCATGTTTTATCCTACCCACTTTGAATAAGAGATCATTTCTATTCCATGTAATAGGCAAACAATTATAAGGTGTAAGTTTTACATAACGATTACTCCAACTCTATTTTGTGCTATGATTTTATTAAAAAAATTCTCTGTCTAATTGCCCTGGCGAAAATAGCGCTATGGCGAATCCACCACCCTATGACCCAAACCCACCCCTAAAACCTCCATATTCAGATTTCACCGGCATCGTCCCTATGCCGGCGACCGGTCAGAAACCTTGAACCGGCGAAAAGGTACACGAGAACTTTCATAAATTCAGATTCTATAGTGACTTTAGACTTGGACTCATTGATGCCAAACACATTTTGATACACTTATCTCACGAGGATGATTATATTTTTTTTTTTCCAAACATCACCACAATACATGGTTAAAAAAGGCGAAAATGGGACGCGCCTCACATTGAGGCGCAGAAAAAAAAAACCTTGGAAGTGTTAATATTTAAGCAGCTTGATGAGGCTTACTCCTCTGCTGACTGAGGCATAAGTCTTAGGGTGCACGCCTCAGATTTTTCCTTAGTAATAATGGCTGGACCCCACTAATGTTAAAAACCCACATTTTTGTTCTGTCAAACCAGCTTTGAAAGTCCAACTTCTGTTAGGTTAATCATAAAGTAGCTGTAAATGAGAATAAATAAAGTGATAACAAGAAAAACTCAATAATGTCACCATAAGTTTTGTTGAGCACCGAGTGCCATAAACAACTAAAGTTTGCTTTGTAATATCTTTTACTTCCCAGTGAAGGATTAATTGATTAATGACAATCAAACTACTTATAAGAAGAAAACAATTTTTTTTTAAACCAGAATTTTGATTTTAATGAATCAGTAATAAATTTATTTTCCCATGCAGACATAAAGCATTGTGTTCCTCGTCTTCTCTTCCATTTGCTATTTTATTGAATTATTTTGTGTTTGTTTGCAAGTTATACATAAATTGTTATACTGAGTTGTGAGTTGTAAAGTTTGTTTAGAGCTTATTATATGCTTATTTTTGTATTTTTATATTTTCTTGACTTGTTTGTTTGTTTGCAGCAAAGTGCCTCAAAGCTTACGAGCCTCTGTACCCAATTCTGCCTTTTTAAACACTACCACTATAATGTGTTCAGAAGCATTGGATAACAAGAAGATATATCGCTCAGATTGAGCTTTACCTTTTACGGCCAGAAATGAGAGTATTCCAAGCACTAGTAAGAGCTGGATCAACATGCCAAGAGGCACCAGACCTCTCAGGTCCAATGATGAGCCATCGGAAAGGTGGTCGTTTCTCGCTATCCAATATGTCAAAATAGTCTTCTTGAAATAGATGGGGAACACTATAATCCTTCAATAGGTCAGGTGCAGAATCCCCAAACTGTAACGATAGAACTTCCAAAGTTCAACACAACAAAAATCCAAACTGTTTTCTGAATAGATAGTTCAAGCAACACACCTTCTCATCAAAAATGTATAGAGGATCCTCATCGTGCTGAATTTGCATGTATGACAAATAATCCTTAAACTTCATAGTTATTTTCTTAGAACTCCTCTGTGATAATCTGAATTTTGCCTCTCCATACTTCGCTAATAACTCTTCAGTTGTCCATGATTTTCTTGCTGGCCAATTATCAGCCAAGCCACTGATCAAAACCTGTGACAGATTTAGTAGCAATATGTGAATGAAGTGAACCCCTTTATAAATAGTCAAGCAAACAAAAGATCAGAGAGTGATAATCAGAAAATTTTCTGTGGGATGTTTCCTTGTTATTTCATTTTTCTTTGTTGTTAAATAACCATAATTGAAAATAGGATTGAAATGAAAATAAGAAATATTTATGAAATGTACGCATAGCTGTTTTACAAGACATAGAAAAATTAATTCATTTGGATCGCGTGAAAGTAATAAAAAAAATGAAATATTGTCTGATGTAATCAAACTGATCCACATCTTCTCATGAGAAATCATTAGTATTTTTCTAAAATACTTCCCATTCAATAATTGGTCATAATGGAAGAACTGACATACCGGCTTCCGACCGTCATACTCTCTCTGAAACTCTTCTAAATAGATGTTCTCTTTTCTTTCTACAGTCCCTCTATCAAAAGAGAATCCATTTAACGAGGTATAGCAACGATATAACCTCCTATATAGAAACAAGGAATTGAATCCTGCATGGGGTGACATTATCATCCAGATCAAAATAAGTAGGTACACCTCGAGCATAGTCCAAAAACACTAATTATTAAGTTACTCACCTTCGAAGTGCAATGGTCTTTTGCAGGCTTCATGATATTGATTGGGCAAATCCAGTCTAAGACCAAAAGTGAACATCAGATATGATGAAAGGGTCAGCTTCTTTCAAATTTTAATTAATCATGAATTAGCATAGAAAAAGGGATTCTAAAAGCATACTGATGCAAAGCTGTTTTCTTCCATGATCCTTTGTACTCAATATGACGATTTACATTGTTCAGGCAGAGACTCATCCAGAGAGGCTCCTCATTGCACAATATATACATCACGCTGCACGCGAGAAGTACTAAGCAAATGGAGAATTGCATAAAAGGAACGGTCATATTAAGCATAAAAAACATTTTGTTTTTGGAAGCAAAGGAAAAATATTTGTTTGAAATTCATCATTTTCAAGAAATCAAAGAAATGAGTTTGGTAGAAAATTGAAACAAGTTTCATGGATTTACTTTCATCACCATGGGTTTCTTATTGAGTGTAAGAATCTTAAGCATATGCACGTGGAGGTGAACAGTGAACTATACTAAGTACTAGCGTACCACGCCTGAAGCTTGGTTTTTCTCTTTCTAACTCTTTATTATTATGTTTCCATTTCTTGTTGAAATTCCATATTAGTCATGGCTGATTTTCAGTATCTAATCCGTTTTTTCCAATCTCATATTCTGATCAGTTTTTTCCCCCAAAAGAAAACATATACTAATAAAATGTATTCCAGATCAATTTGATGGGCCAAAAAAAATAATAATAAGATAATTCTAACCCAATATTGTTCATCTCTTCCACGTTTCATAATTTCCATGGCAATCAGAACTAGAACACTAAAATGAATCGAGAAGACCAAAAGAAAATGATTAATTAAAATGAAAAAGTAAACCTGCTGACGCAAGAGAGGCGAGCGACATCGAGCGGCGTGAGAGATAATAATATTGCACACAATATTTCATCAGGAAGAACGCAGAGGTTACCCAGAGCCTCCCGTCTGCGATCTTTTGGCACTCCGTCCGATGGTAATTCAGAAGTGTTATTATCCAAGCTCACCTCCATCGAAGACCCGTTAGCGTTGGGATCAAGCAGAACCGAAATTAAGCATCTAGTTCTGACGCGGGGAGAGAGCTTTTTGTAGCGTCAAATTTTTTGAGGAGAATATTTAAGAACGCGTTTGTCTAATCTTCCGCGGTTAAGTAAAATTTAAACCGAATAATAAAGTTAGACATAATTTATTAGACATGCCATCTATTGAAAACACAAAAGCTGCTCCGACAAATACCAATGTGGCCTTTTCTTAATAAAAAATTGTGAAATGACGAATATACATTTTTATTTTAATAAAAATAATAATAAATAAAGAACTAATTACAATTATAATTCCAAAATTTTGAAGAAGAAAAAAAGTACAAATGCGTTCCAAATAAATGATTGAAAAAAATAATAATAACTTCCTCATCCTCATTTCTCTCCGAATAATTCTTGGTGTACAAAATGG
>CAIGRR010029801.1:0-14171 GCA_903798365.1 Fraxinus sp. 1973-6204
TAACGAACAATTTCCATATAGAACAAAGCTAAATGAACACAATATTTTAAAATTTTTCGGGTGGAAAATTATATCAATCAAACACACTTAATTAACAATTCCCTGCAAAATAATTTTTAGGCAATTATTTTCTCTATAAAATATTATCTTTCCATCTATTTTTCACAATTGCAATCAATCAGACCCTAAGAGTGGATAGTGGATTTGATTACCTAAATTTGAAGAGTCAAGCTCATTATATTTTTAAGGAGTAATGTTATTCATATTGAAGACTACTTACAATCGTCTACACGACATACATGTGTCGTTTTGTTATTTGATGCATGAAATAATAAAAAAAACTACTACATTAATGCATCAAATAATAAAACGACACATGTATGCTACGTAGGATGACTATCGATACTTTTCACTATAAATAACATTATTTGTTTTTAAACGTGAAAATAGAGTTTCTTGGAGTTCATTTTTAAGAACTCATCAGTCATTATCTAAAATAAAGAATTTTTTGTATGTAGAAAGTTTGTCGAAGATACTATTACCCCTTTTACATAAATTTTTCAATATTTAACATTTGTTTTGATTCAGCCACACATTCACAAAATAAAATATTTTGCATGTAAATTTAAATTTTTTTCATACTTTATAATCACACATTCTTGTAAAAATCATTACTCAAAATATTATTATTTTTAAAATAATAGTTGTCAAACATGAGCTCAGAGTACACCCCCTGTTTGACACACATTCTCTAAAAATACATTTTTTCAAAACTCATTTTTAACCTCACATTTTTTAATAAAATAATATTTTTCATCACATTAATAACTTTTCCTTAATTTTTAACTACATATTTCTCATCATATCAATATTTAAAATACATTCTTTTCTCTATAATATACATCAAACACATCCTACATATTCGAAGTATGGGACAAGTAATTTCACGCGTAAAATAAATTCTTACTTTGTGGAGCTATTATTTATCTTTTTATATTTTCATTATAAATTGTAAGTAAATGAGCAAATAAATATTTGTTATAGGCACTTTAAATTAGTAAATTAATAAATAAGTTTGAGCCACATTATTTTGGAATAATGTATTTTGAAATAGTAGATTTATGGAGAATGTGTAGTTGAAAAAGAAGGAAAAGTTATTGATGTGATGGAAAATATTATTTTATTGAAGAATGTGCGATTGAAAATGAATAGAATAATGAGATAAGGTTGATGTGATGTAAAATATGTGGTTGAAAAAGAAGGAAAAGTTATTGACGTGATGGAAATTATTATTTTATTGAAGAATGTGTGGTTGAAAATGAGTAGAAGAATGAGAATGAAAAAAATAACGTGGATCAAACAGGGGCTTAATTATCCTTTAAAAAAAAAAAAATCTTTATGTAAGAGATTCCCATTCCCTCAAACGGAGACCAATCCGCGCGTGGGTCAGGGGTCCATGTATGTATGTACTGTAAGTATAACACACACACACACACACTCTCTCTCTCTCTCTCTCTAACGTTAATATGCCGCTTCTCTCCTCAATTGTACCCTTCTTTTCTTTCCATTTTTCGTCTTGTTCTGTAACATCAAAATAAACTTCTCCCATTCACAGAAATATAAGCACACTGCTGTATGAATGAAGCAAACCCATGTATATGCATATAATTGAAGAGAAAAGAGAGTTTGAGGAACTGATTTCAATGTGTGTGTGTGTGTTTTTTTTTTTTTTTTTTGTTAAATTCTGCTAAGAAGAAAAACTGAGATCTTCCTAGAAATGTTCTTCATTTTGTGGCAAGCAAGGTACATAATTGTTAAATTTAAAATATAATTGAATGTGAAAATTTAGCTTAACTTAATTTTGTTACAATATGCTTGAATTTTGATTTTTGTTTTTTGGGTTTGAAATGACGTTTTTGGTTTTGGGAATTTTTAGATAATGTTTCGATTTGGTTGTTTGATAGATTTCTCTTTTCTTTCGGCTTTTGGTCAAAACCAACGCTTTAGCCTTTTTGTTTTTCCGTAGACGGGCTTTGATTAATGAATCAGATTTTTTTAGTCCCTTTTTGTGGGTTAGGGTTTTTGGTACTAAGATGTTGGGTTACCAATGGTGAATTTTAGCTAGGGGTTTTGGAACTAATCAGATTTCTGAGGTGCGGATTTTGCATTGGAATTAGGGGTTTGATTGAGGATTCAATTGGACATATCTAGTTTTTCAGTGGCCTTTCCTTAGAAGACTCAATTTTGCTGATCAAGAAATTAGTCAAGAAATTAGTGTGAGTTGGTTTGATCATACAAGGGAGTGAGTTCTCAAACCTGATGTGAATTCCGGCATTCTGATTGCTTGGGAAGTTGTTCATTTTTGAAGGGCGTGGAATAGACTGTTCATTTAAGTAAATTTGTTTGAGTTGGGGATTGATTTTGGGGTAAATCTTGATGACAAGGGCGAGGAGCTAAAAGGTAATGAAAATTAGATTCCATGGCTTACTAGTTACTAGGCAAGCCAGAAGATCATCTATTAGTGAACCATTGTCCTTTCTCAATAAACCATTTGGATTGACCTGGTCTTTATGTAGAAGTTTAGCTACAAAAGCTTTAAATTCAGCATTTATATTTGGAGTTTGCTTAAAACAATGTTTACTTAGTTTCCATTTATATCGCACTTTCATTTGGCATTGAGTTTACATGAGTTTTTTGAACCTACACTCGCGTTTTGGAGCTAAGAGAAGTTTAAGTTGGAAGGGAACTGTTGGATTTATAGCAAAGTGTAAGTGAGCAAAAGTGGGTTTGGGTGTTTGTACAAGTGTAGAAACGAGTTAGACGAACCAATAGTAAATCCGCGATCAATGTGGGGTCATGCTGCGTGGACAGGAATATAATCAATGCTCTGTTCCTATATTGGAAAACTGTTATGTGGTAATAAGACAAGCATATTTTCTTACTGGCTCTAATCATATTGCATCTACTAGGACACTGTGCAATGTCTCGCTGCTTCCCATTTCCACCACCAGGATATGACAGAAAGCAAAGACCAGAAAACTTAGAGTTACTGAAAGAGGTTTGTTCATTTTATCCCTTTTTTGCTGATATGTTGTTTTCACTCTATGAATTCCATGTAGTTATCACAATTCCTATTATGTTTGGATTTGATGTGTAGATGGATTCCTAAAGTTTAATCTGTTATTCTCCACTTTCTCATGTAAGTTGTGCCGAATTTGATTTTTCCATCCACAGGATAGCTGTTCAAGTTTATTAATAACTACATTTAATGTTTTATTGCATATGAAGTACCTGATACTTACCTCTTTTAGGAAATCATTATTCATTCTTGATTAAAAGTACCAGCGCGTCAGTTAATATTGAATTTGTTAAGTTTGTTTATATGGAAACTGTCAGTTCTCCTGCTTTGATCTACTTGCCTAGTTAAACAGATGTCCACGAATGTCCTAAGATACTTTTGATGATGACACGTAACACTTCATTTACTAGTAAATCTGAAATGACGATGTCAATGGACTTAAGCACCTACAGAAGTTTAGTTTGCTATTTGTATGTTTATGCATCACTATCAGGAGCTTTATAATTCTCTTTAATTTTTCTTTTTTTCTTCTCAACAATACCTGGTTGGAAAGGCAGTAAATTACAATAGAATGAATGCTTCAACCTGTATGTTAAGTTTTAGCACGTACTCAGGTTGCTGTAACATGGTAATGTTTATGTTGCCTGAATGTTGAGCAGTTGAGCTGATGTAAACCCATTCTAAAGAGTTTACCCGTGGTTTTGTTGAGATAAAGAATTGTTAGAGGCAGGGGCGGACCCAGGATTATAGTTCCGGGGGGGAGGGATATAATTACGTAAAAAATAATTTTAAACAATAAAGATAATATTCAAAATGTAATACTTTGCCATTGAACGCAAAATCAAGACAAGTGGCAAGAGAAGAGAGATTGGCAATTGCGGACACCTGCATAGATTGGTGGCTCAATAGTGGCTAAAATAGTTCAAGGTTGGTAGAAAATGAGGATTGAGTATATATAATAGAGAGAGAGAGAGAGAGAGAGAGAGAGGAAAACGAAAAAAAAAAAAGCAACGGACGCTAACACAACAAGATGGAAAAGAAAAAGAATCCTGATTTTTCCCCACCACAACGCTGACATCAAGGGTACAAGTATTAGACTATACATGATGTTTCATCCACCTCAAAACCTAGTCGTTGAATTCGATAACCAAGTATTCCCCCACCTCTCAAACACTTGGGGGTCCTCACCTATCAGCCTTCCCCGTTCCCACCAAACAAGATAAATAAATGTATCATCTCCTCACATCAGAACACCCAGCTCTAAGAGCTCTAACGAATACTATTGGTGTCCTGGCCCCCATCAAAATACCGTAATCACATAATTTCATCAAGATCTGACAATTATTTGCTTATTCCTCTATTCCGAACAATTATGACGTACATATTGAATGAAATAACCAATAATTAACAAATTAGCCAACAAAAGTCACTGACTTGGACGAAACACTGCACTTGATCTAATAATCCAAATAATGTGCCATTCAATTTCAGGAAGAAACAAAATGAAGCTGCCGCACTACCTTTATCAGGGAAAATACCCTCCTTCACCGTCCATCACTGCCATTTCTCCACCAGTTTCCATTCATATCTGCAAACAACCAGCTTATAGTGGCACCAAACTTGAAGCCCTTAAGCAGAGAACCAAAAACACCAGTTTAAGTTACATTGTTTTTATGAACGCATCAAAGTCAATAATAATTAGTTTAAGTTCCATTGTCTATATGATGAAGGAAGTGCCATATGAAGAAATTAAGCGCACATGTTGTCTATAAGCCTGAGCATCAAATATTTAGTTACTATTTTACTAATACAAAGTCAAATATCATCTGGATTTTTTCGGTTCTGAAGTAATTACACCCCGCGAAGTTCTATTCCCCAACACGCTAGAAATTGGAAAAGAGAAAGTAATAATTAAGTCTTGGAATGGTAAATTTAGGGCCTTGAAAAGAGAGTAGAAATATAATCCCATCCAAATTGTAAAAGGTATTTTTAAGAGTTCCAATTTTTAGTCTCCAGTGCCTTCCCAGAGATAGTAAAATTGTGAAAGTACTAATAATAAATTTACCCTACCGGAAGACAACGATTTTCCTTTGGAGCATTTGACGATTGAGGCACCGGAGAAGGGGGTCTCAGAATCTTAGGGACGGACGAAAGAGTGGAGGAGAGTTTCGGGCCTGCTAAAGATGTTGGCGGCTGCTTAAACGGCGTGGGATCGTCGTCGATGATGAAGACTGGAGTTTGACAAATTCTCTGTTTTTGTCTCTTTTTGGAAAATAATGTGTGGGCCATTTTTCCTAAATATTAAAAGACTTGGGCTTGGGTAGTTGGGTGGGCTATTTTCAAGGCAAAAAATTAAGGGAAGCTGGCAAAAATTAAGGGCCCAGTGGGGGTCCTTCATGGGTCCACCCCTGGTTAGAGGTATTCCTTTATTTTCATCTTGTTTGGCTTAGAGTGTGTGTTTTTGGAAAGGAAACAATGCTGGGGATATAGAAGGTAGGGTTCTGTAAGGATTGAAGATACAGCAAAAAAATTTGAGGATTTAAGTGATGCTTCTGAAAATTTTTGCTATGTTTTTAAAACATTTTGGGGTATTGTGGCATAATGACCATACGGAGTCATGGTTGGACTAGGTGAATTGAGTAATGATCAAGTAACTTAACTGTATGCAAAAGGCTTTAAATTAGAGTACTAAGAAGTGTTGTGGAACAAGAAGTTTGAGGAAATAAATGTAATTATATCGAAGGAAAATGAAATAGACGCAGGGTCACTCCTGAATCCAATTGGAACCACACTTCTAGGAAATGATTACTCATGAATTATACACTTGTATTTGTTGATGAAATTTCCGTTGCATCAAATTTTATGGACTACAATGAATTCTAAACCTAGCAGGATAAGAATTTCCAGTTTGAAATCCAACTAAATTGACTTGAGTGACAATGCTAAAACACTAAGAAATAACTAAAAAAATAGATCTAAGGACCTTTGGGTCAATAGTATGATGCTTTTAAGCTGATATCGGCAATCCGAGATATCCTCGAGCTTAAAAGACTAATAAACAGAATTGAATTGAACTTAGAACAAGAAGAAAACTTTTAGATGACATTGAAACTCAAAACAATAATGTTATTCCCAGCTAGATTCAACAACGAAGCTTCTCAATGAATTGGCTAGGTTCCAATTGTAGAACATTTAAAATAACTTCAAATAAGAAGTCCCAAAGTATGACCTTTAGCTAATTATGGCACTTTCAAGCAAAATATTGTAAATGGTCTCAAACACTCTTGAGCCCAATGAACTGAGAGACAAGCTGAAGCTAGGAAAGCATATAATTCTTGGAAAACACTGGGACTCAAAAGATTGTCTTGCGAATTACCAGCTAGATCTATTATTGCATTAAAGCATTATACTGAAGCTTCTTGCAGCAGCACTCTGCTGTGTATATTTGGAGGGAGAAGTCACTTTCTAGCAGTAGCACTCAGATTTCTGGTTGACATGTATGCACTGGTAAATGTGATTCGATCAGTAGGATGATGTGGAGATTGAAGTCATGCTTCTGCAATATTGAGAACACTGTTGGTATTTCCATTTCATTATGTTGAAAGTATTTTTCATGTTATTCTTTTTGATTCTTTTAGAGCCTAGCTGATGATTTTACTACGTTATTAACTATGGTAAATTGCTTTACATGTGTTAATCAAACTTGGAGAAAATCAAGTTTGGTCCCTAGCATCCATTTTTCCTTCTGTTTTCCATATTGCTTTAAACAATTCCTTCAATATTGCTTTTACACATGAGTTCTATACAATATATCTAACATTTGAATAATCCATTTGGGAAGTTGGACTTTCATGCATTGGAAATTGCAGATGCTGTGGGTAGGTTGGAAATTCTCTGCTGAATGCTATGAATTATAATGTGAGAAATATCAGGGAGGGATAAAGCTTGTAACATTGTGATATATCACTTGTCTGTTTCCTATTTAAAATATTGTAGAAAAAATGAAACAATTCGATGTAAAAACATCTAGCGGGGATAATCTAAATTTCTGAAGTTTGTGTATGTGCATTAATTGCATATTCTTGCATAGCTTCAAACTTCTGCATATTTTCCTAGAGCTGCATTTCTCTTTTTCTTGTTCTAGAATGGACTTTTATGGTCAGTTTTCATTTTTGATAATTAGCTAATTGTGGGTTCTAGTTGACCTACATTTAAATATAAAAGAACATTTGTTTATTTACCTTGATGTACCTCCACTTGTTTGGTCAATTTTCTATGATGGATATCATATTTATGCGGGGAGGGAAAGTTTGACCTGCTTAAGAACATAGGAGACAAAATTCTCCTGACTGATATAATTTTATACTTCGCCTCCGTTTTTGGGTTTCATTTATTTTGCTAAATTTCTACTTTTCAAGAAATGAATGGTTGATAAGTGGGTAGTACTTGTGGGTCTTACGACATGTGTGGTTAAAATTAATGTTTAACTTTGAAAAGTAGAATTTTAGGAGAAGAAAATGAAACCGAATGGAGACTTAACATGCATCTTGTCTACATTGTGTCTACAGTATTCTAAGCTCTCCACAGTTGTGATTGCTTGGGAATTACTAGACATTTTATTTTAGTATCATGATAAAACTTTTACTGATGTATTCCAAGACTAGTTTTTTATCACTTCAATCGAAAATGGAAAAAATGTGATAGCCTTGTAGGTTTGGATATTGAATAACAAGCATTGTAATGGAATGCTTGAATTTTTCTCTATCCCCTTCCCAAGTTAAACCAATAGATTTCCCAAGTAAATAGGATCACTTTCCTATCTGATCTTAACTACATATTAATTGGTCCCTTCTAGTAATTCTGCTTGGCCACGTCATGTATCTCGCCAATTCTTTAATTTCAAAATTTAAGATAAATTACTATGTTTGATTTTTTTGTATTATTGCTTTTCATTTGACGTTCCAATTTACCTTTTCATCTTATACTTCTAGATGTTATGATATGTCTTTCCTTGCATATATGATTCGTAAGGGATGGAAAGTATTCCAAAGTTTTCATTGATTATAATTGGCTCCCTCTTTCTGGGGAGTACATTGTGACTTGGAAATAGTCTGACTAGGACCCTACCTACTGGTCCGACGGCACGCGTCTTTGTACTATTGGTTTATTTATATGATCATATACCTTTTGTCTTGTATGTAGCATAGTTCGTAAACTTGGTTGAAACTTTTGAATAGTGAAGCAAATGTTGGCATAAGAATCAATGATTGTTGAAGAAGGTTGAAGGTTTTAGCATGCCTTTTCAATTCATAAGCTCGTTTGATTTGAAAGTGTTTTATTTTTTAGCATGCTTCTCTAGAGAGGTTCTCGTTGAGGATGTATATTCAAATTACTTATTCTTTATCTTGTTATACATCAATGAATGAAGAATGGAAAAAGTATTGTTGCAGCAATTGTTGCTTTTTCTATTATTATATATGATTTCTTTTTCTTTTTCTTAATGGCTGGGTGTTTCATCGAAACTTTCTTTTCCATATTCTTTTTTAATTAGGACTTTGTTTTGTGAAATTTATAGTTCAGACGGCAAGTTTCCTGATTACAGAGATTTTCAGTTGGATTTTAATCTTTAAAAAATTGTAGATTTTCTAATATGAGTAATATATATGGAATTTTTATGATCTGCGATAACATTCACTGTGAAATTTAAACAGTATAGTCCAAGTTTGAATCTGTGATTATTTTAGTATAAAGGGATTTATCCTCAACTGTGATTTTTGTGCTCTTGTCTTCTATTGTCAAATGATATTTTGCCTGTGGTATTTCATTAGTAAATTGTAATTTGCAATTTTGAGAAGAATATGCTAACCATACTCGTGTTTTCAGGAGAAGCGCAAAGAGAAAAAACACAAAAAGGAAAAGGACAGGGAAAGAAAAGATGGTAAAGAGAAAAAGGAGAAAGACAGAAGTGATGATAAACACAGAGTAAAGAAAGATCGAAAAGAAAAACACAAGGACAAGAAGGACAAGGAGAAGGGCAGGGACAAAGAGAAAGATAAAAGCAGCATATCAGAGGAGGCAACAGTTGCTGGGAAACTTGAGGTAAACAATGGAGAGAAATTTCCTACAAAAGGAGGACACAACAAAGACACGAACATTTTTGTGGATGAAGCAAAAGGGGGGGCTACCCAGTTTCAGGGTCAAAATGGGGGGCAATATATTCAAAATAGTTTGCACTCCCGGGGAATTGAGGAATCAAAGTTTTTGCAGGAGTTGGACAGGAGAATTAGAAATGACGAGAAGGCTTCAGGAAGCCAGTTGCTTGATAGATTTTCTGGTGCTGACAAAAGGGATCAAGATACAGCCGTCAGTGTTGCTTTCAGAGATTCTTCAGGTGTATTGGCAGAAGACAATGGAAAGTTCAAAGATAAGAGAGTTGATAATAGACAAATGGGTGTACAAGGATTTAGCAATGAGTTTAGTGGAAAAGCAATGGCCCAGAACCATGCTGGGATTGCCACGAGAAAAGTCGAAGAGATGCCCAGACCGGCTGAGGAACAAAATAATAAGATATTGCCAAGTAAAGAGAAATCTAAGGAAAAAGGTGACACTAATGGGGATGACAAACAGAAGGATAGAGGTAGAGATAAAAAACGCCATAAAATTGACAAAGAAAAGGAAAGGGAGAAGAAAAAGGAGAAAACTAAGGGCAAAAGTGAAACTGAGGAAAGCATGCAGGTCAGATCCAAAGATGTTGGCAGGAATGAGGTTGGTGGTGATACCAGTTATAAAAGGACACATATGTTGGAGGGCATCAACAGTTCTGCTGTTAGTGAGGGAAATTCGAGGAAAAGGAAAGACTTGGATTCCAATGGTTTTCTCCATGGTAAGTCCTCTTGTTCAGTCGAATACTAGGATTAAATTCACACTATTTCTCCAAAATATTTGAATTCAAGTTATTACAGAATAGAGACTTGCAGGAAAACTTTGTCAGGCCACTTCCTAAAATACCATATGTTTTCCTCTTGTGACCTCGGTGAACTAGTACTTTGATGCTGAATAATATTATACAAGGTTGTTCAACTCTGAATTAACCTTCTTTAGGCTGATTATTGTTGCTTATTTCACAGATAGTGAAGTCAGGCATAATAAATTGCAGAGGCTCACTTCTCATCAATTGACAGAGAATGGAAGGAAACTTGAATCAGCCCGAGTTCACTGTATATTTGCCTTGGATAAGCAGGGGGTTCCAAACAATTTTCCATTGGATAACAAGGACTCAAAGGTGAATGGTATAATTGAAGCCCATAAATCGTCAACTAAACCTAAGCCTTCTGCTGTAAGTATGTTTGGTGATCAAATTGTCGTAGCATCAAAGAAATCTCCCCTTCCTGATTCCATGCATGTTATTGGAGTACCGAACAAATCCTTGATGGAGGATCGAATTGCTGAAGCATCAAATAGACCTCCTCATCCGGATACCAAGTATCTGAGTGAGGTACTATCGGTGCCCAAGATGGAGTGGCCCAATGTTGATGACCAGGAATGGTTGTTTACCCAGAAGGACCCTTCATCAAATAGCAAGGTGAGCTCAGCTGCGGACAATGAAGAGCTGCATGTATGGTCTCAAGCTGTGCATATAGAATCAGCTGATATTTGTGCCCTACCATATGTTGTTCCCTACTGATTGTCTTTATTCAGTGCTATCTGATGCACGAAGCCTTTCCGAAAATCAAGGCTTTGTTGATTGTGTTGCAGTACCTGGCTCTTCAGATGAACCTGGTGTACTGGCTTGGATTCTCGGCTTATCACACTCTTTTGGTGCTGTGTTAGCAGGGTGGCATTTTCCCATGCTTCATAAATAGTCTAGATCCCTCAGAATCCATGGTCCCAGTTCCAGGAATGCGAAGAAGTAATCCTCTCAAACCTAACTGTTTTTCATATCAGAAACTTTTATGAGGTGTACTTGATAAGATTGATGAGTATTGTGTAGGGCGACACATAAGCTTCTCCAGTTTGTCATGTTAAGCTGATGTACTCTCCTTTCTAATTGAGTGTAGGAGTAGCTTGAATTTCACTTCACCACAATTTTGATTTGTAACATAGAACTCCTATTTATATGAAATGTGAGGAGGAAAATGAAGGGGTATTTCCATTCACTTCAGTAGTAATTGTTGTTTATAATACCATTCAGCTTTATGATATGCTTATGTGCTCTGGTTCTCCTGATAATAAGTTATTATTACTTGTGATAAGTGATGCAGTCCCATAATTTTGTAGAAAAAGGTGGTAAATATTAGGGAAAATTACATGGGGACGTTTGTACAATTGCCTTTCATGATTTTGTAACTTGTAAATGGACAGTACATAGTTTTTCATGAGTAGTGATAGATTTGAACTTNATATGCTTATGTGCTCTGGTTCTCCCGATAATAAGTTATTATTACTTGTGATAATTGATGCAGTCCCATAATTTTGTAGAAAAGGGTGGTAAATATTAGGGAAAATTACATGGGGACGTTTGTACAATTGCCTTTCATGATTTTGTAACTTGTAAATGGACAGTACATAGTTTTTCATGAGTAGTGATAGATTTGAACTTGTGTACGTTCATTTTTTATTTTATTTTATTTTATTTTTTATTTGAGATAATGTCGATCCATCTCGTCTGGAAGCTTAACTTGTTAGAGGGACAGCATAATTATTTACTTGATCATGTTGAGTTAAATTGTTTAAAAGTTCAAGTGATCAGAAGGTCCTATTTATGAATTGATACCATTTGTTAGGTTAGCATTTGAAAAATATGGTATAGAGAAAAGAGATATTGAACAAAGTTCGATCATCGTGAATGAAAAATAATTTTCACTAATCTCTTAAACCTGATAGAGAGACTTTTGTCAACATTTTTATAATCTTACAACATATTTGATGGGAACTATATTGAATAATATAAGATAGTACTCAAAGATTATAGTGTCCTGTCTAATTTCACGTTCTAAATATGCATTTATACATTATTCGAGTTTTTAGATTTGAGGAATTTATACATTTTTCATGTTACATATCTTCTTTTAATTATTAGTGATATTCTATTTCATTTTATTGATGTAGACCAAGTATCAAACTATGGTTAAACATCCTAATCACCATTGAACTTTGTTAAATGTTTTTCAATTTTTATGGAACTTTAAAAGTACTTCGAGTTGTCATTAAACTGATTAAAATATTATCATATCCGTCATTCATTGTGTCATCTAAACTAGTCTGTTAACGTTTTAAATGGTGAGTATCGGATGACATAATATTTTAATAAGTTCAGTGACAATTTGGAGAACTTATACGGTACAATGACAATAGGAAAACGTTTGAAAAAGTGATAGCCAAGATATCTTTAAATTTTTATCGGAATTGATAAATATTTGAATAAGTTCAGTGGCACTTAAAATATTTAACTCATCAAAATAGACTAATTCTACTTGTAACATTTGGATAAGTTCAATGGCAATTGAAATATTTAACCCGTCAAACTATACTAATTCTACTTGTTCACTATCTCTTATTATTTGTTTAGGGGAGATTATGTTCACACCACAATTTTTATTAGTTTGCACCATATTTTAATTTCACATGAAATTTTTAATCTTTGCTCATTGTACCATTTATTTTCATAACTTTTTTCTACTCATTTTCTTAAGCTTTCATTAATTAGCATGTCTCTTCTCTAATAAGAGTTTCCGTCCAAAAAGTCCATTGCGAGAGTACAAAATGATTTATTTGCTCGTCATATCTAAAGATAAATAAATATAGAAGTGCAACAAAGTATATTTCCCCTTATCTCAAAACAATCAAACAACATAATTTAATAAAAAAACATCTTCAATGACAAGATGTGTTAATTAATACAAGATTACAAACATAAATTTGTAAATAAGTTAAGAAATACAATTGTTACAATGATCAAAAATTGAGACCCTCAAATGTAATTAAAATGTGATGCAACAAATAAAAATTGTAGTGTTAATATTTAGCCTTCGTCCGAGAGAGTGTTTTTCCCATTTTTAACAAAGGTTATTAGCACAAAAGTCCTTACGTAGGAAGTTCATTGTGCAAAACATCCCTAAATTGTGTGTATGTGTGTATATATATATATTGCATTTTCAGCCCTATTTATACATTTTATTGCGAAAATCATCATTTTTATCTAATTTCTCAACAAAAAAGTTATCAAATGATGAATATACCTAGAGATAGCAACGGGACGGGTTCGGGGTGGGACACCCTCATCCCGCCCCGCCACCTCCCATCGCGCCCCGCCCCGCCCTGCCCCTCCTTAGACGGGACGGGTGCGGGGCACGGACTTGCCTTGTTTATTATTATTTTTTTAAAAAAAAAATCCAATTAACTAATATTTTTTAAAAAATTGGGGTGGGTTTTTTTCGCCCCGAGCGGGGTGGGTGGGGTGGGGTGGGGAGGGGTGAATTTTTTTGCCATCACTAAATATATCCTCCTATTTAAATAAAAGAAAAAGAAAAGAAAAGAAAAATAAAGAGCTAATTGCAATCACATACCCAATTTTTTTAAAAAATAAGAGTCCTAAATAAATTATTAAAAAATAAAAATAAAATAATCTCTTTTCTTTCTCCTCCTTTCTTCTCCCCCACCACTACCACCACCACGGACAGTCAACAAAAAAATCAGTAGAACAATTTCTTATAAATTTCCCCAAATCTCCTATAAACATACCGGTAGAATAAATAAAACCTATTTTCAATTTTCACAAGAAAGACATTAATATCAATGGTCTATCATATGGTTTTTGATGATTCTGAATCCAGTGGAGGGGTTGATGTGGTGTGGGTCCTAGCAGAAAGCAGAGAATTGTGGCAGCTTGAAGGTCTGTTCGTTTTGGGACTGATTTTGACTGTAAAATTGGATCAATTGAGGCAGGGGCGGACTCAGACCATTTGTCTTGTGGGGTCAAAAATGAGAATTCAAAAATATTTAGAACTAGATATTATTAACAAAAATAAGTCAATACACTATTACAATTGTAGCATACGCGTTTTCATACTCTGAAAACGTCGTACAATTATAT
>CAIGRR010029812.1:0-11855 GCA_903798365.1 Fraxinus sp. 1973-6204
AGTTTATTTTAAAACTTTATAGCAACTAATAGTCTCCGTGGGACGATATTTCGGAATTAAAAAATCAACTTTATTACTAGTCACGATCCGTACACTTGCGGAATTTCACGAACATCCGGTGCTGAAAATCTTCAATTTCTTATATGGCGGCTTCATCCATTTCCTTCTTCATTTTTTCTCTACCTCCACTCGTCTCCCATCAAACTTCATAGTCAAACTCTATATTCATCATTTCCCCTTAATTTTCTCTCCCTAAAGTCGATTTCCATCAAAAATTGGTACTCTACTTTCTACATTTTTGAAAAATTCACCCATTTCACCTTCAAAACTCGATCCCTACAGTTTCTCCAAATCTTCACTTTGACTTTGTTCAAAATCTGTACTTTAATTGCAAAATCTACTATTTTTTAAGTCCTAACATCTATTCTAAGGTTTGCATTCCAAAAATTCAAATTCCTTCCTTTTGAGGCCTAATTTTCGAAAAATCCCCAAATTTCTTGAAATGTCTACATCTTGCTTCACGTGAAAGAGGCTCAAACAAACCGCACGATGACCAACTCCATCGTCGGATGAGGAAACTTACCTCGAACCTAAGACACCGACGAACCCCTTCTAGAAGTCGCCCGTCTTTATTAGGTAAAAACATAGATTTTGCCTCTTTTACATTCGATGCACCTGCATTTAGAATAGAAGATGATTTCATTAACATGGGGTGGGTGTTGGTATGCACGTTAGAAGAGTATGCATATCCACGTCCAATGAAGAAGTTTTATAGAAACATGACATTTCCTTCACGTAAGGGAGACATTTCCTGTTTCATTAAAAATGTCAGTATCGCTGTCTCAAAACCTCTCATTCACACTCTTCTTAAACTTCAACCTTGTGATATTCAAACTTTTGTGCTCAAAACCCACCCTCAGGTGGATGGTTATAACTCGACCGATGCTTGTCGTCGTGTGACAGGTAAAGACATTGAAAATATTACAAAAAATTCTTCTAACCAACTTACTCTCCCGTGTAAATTTTTACAAAATATAATTGCTAACATAATCCTACCTAGGAAAGGGTATCGAGATGAGGTGAACTATTTTGATTTTTTATTCTCGATTCCTTCCTTGTCGATCAGTGAATTGATTTTTCAACCATTGCATTAGGTCTTATGCAACTCATACATTACATTCTTCATGATATGCTAAGGTACATCCTTACGGTATGCTTCTAACTAAGATATTTAAACACTTCAATGTCTCTCTTCACGACAAAGCCTTTGTCAAATCCCATCCTACCGACACTATTAGTTCCACTACTCTTAGATGGTATGAAAATCATTAAGAAAGACGGCCAATGGGTGGCTGAGATGAAGGGATTCGATCACGGGTACCTCGCGCCCTACTCCCGGGTCAAGTGCTCCGCGCCCTGCCAGCCGAGGACTTGATGAGGACCAGTTTTCACTTCTAAATGGGCGGATCGATTATCTTACTACGACAGTCGAAGGGATGAGTGGGGTACTTCATCATATACAGATGAAGAATGCCGCGCTTCAGGCACAGCAGGATGCTATCCTTGCACGGCGGCCGAGATACAGGCACAGCAAGAAGCGATCCTTGCAGGGCAGGTCGAGACATAAGCCCAGCAGACTGTCTTCTTTGCTGACTTACTGGTTCGATTCTTGCATCCACCTCCTCCTCCTCCGGCACATTGCTTTATTTTAACCATATATTGCTTAATTATGTTCGAAATATATGTATGTTATGTTTCATGTTTTCAAAGACATATTGTTGCCTTCTAAGTCTCTATAACTACCTAATTGTTTATTATTTCTGTACTTTTTGCTTATGCCAAAAGGGGGAAGAGATGTGATATAGATGCATGATTATGTTAAAATAGGGGGAATATAAGTAAAATAGATAGGGAGAATATATGCGTACACTCTATTCCTTACAACTATGTTTTCTATTTGTTATTAATCATACAACTATGTTATCTATTTGTTATTAGTCATACATTGCAAATCTTTATGTTTGTCATAATCAAAAGGGGAAAATTGTTGACCTATGATTGACGACTCGTTTTGATTATCACAAATAATATTGCATTTATTGCTAACAATTGATTTCAAATGTCTTTAGCGTGTATTGAAAACAAATAGAATTGATGATACGAAGATTCGAGATGGTATCGATTTGCATGGGACGATCAAATTGGAACTTAAAGATTCGCAAAAGACGCAAATCAAAATAAAAGTATAAAGAACGACAAGTCAAGACGATTAGACATTATACATTTATATGTAAATGTATTAACTCGTNATTTGCATGGGACGATCAAATTGGAACTTAAAGATTCGCAAAAGACGCAAATCAAGATACAAGTCAAAAGAACGACAAAGTCAAGATGATTAGACATTGTACAATCATATGTAAAGGTAAAATATTTCAATATTTGACAATGAATCGAGACGATCTCAAGTTTTGATGTTATGATAACGACAAAAACGCTCTACTCGTAAATTATTTTTTAAAGGTAAAAATCAAGAAACGTAATTTTGAAATATAATAAATACCTTGAAAAACATTTTTAAAAAGTCTATCGAGTACTTAAATTTGTTAAAAATTAAAACGAGGACGTTTTGGCATAAAACTGTCGTAGTGGACGTCCGGTACGCCATAGCGGACGTCCGGTATGGTAGTTTTAGCCCCAATGGTAAAAAATTCAACCGTTCCGATTTTCTGACATAATGACTAGTTGACCGTCCGGTACGGTACGTCCGATTTCACAGAATTTTGAATATTTTGCTCCTATAAATACCAACGTACTTTGCATTCAATGCGAATAATTGTAAGAGAAATAAGTGAGCATTTTTGGAGATAAATCCTTGGTCTTTATTATTTACTCATCTTTATAAATTGATTTATATTTGAAAAACATTTGATCATTCTTCGAAAATCAATTTCAAAGTTTTTCAAATCCAACACTTGAGCTAGATTCATTGTTCTCAATTAAAGTGTTTTGATTTCTTCTTGTTCTCAACCTTGATTATATTATTCATGAAAAAGAGAACATTTCACTTGTAAACTCTTTTTGAATTGTGGGTCATGTTGAGGTTCAGGAAAGCTCAATGTTGTAAAAGGATCAGTGCTCCTTGGTTGTAAATCACCGAAAGCGTTGTAAATGATTGAATTGTACCATAAGTCAATCAACATAGTGCAAAAGGCCTTACTCGTGCCGAAAAACTTGGTAACAGGGGCGTAGATCATTTTATTGGATCGAACCTCCATAACTTTATCATTTGCACTCTCCATCCCTTTTACTTAACGTTTTATTTTGCGCAAATTACGTTGTTCCACTAACTTGCTTATTTGTGTTTAGTTGTTTTCTATTATTTGCTTATTTATTAGATTCAAACTTGAGATATTCACGAAAAATTTTTAATAACCAATTCACTTTCCTCTTGGTTAGCCAATCTTGTGTTTTCACTTCACAGTTGAAAACAACAAGAGTTGGCTGAAAATAGAATGGCTCAGGTAAATAAAATTACAGATGCTGATGCTGAAAAAGTCCTTATTCAAACTCAGGAGGAAACCATAGTGATCAGATAAATGAAGTTGAATTAAATGATGAAAGACAAAATGATGAAGGGCAAAGGAACTAGATAATTGAACATCCTATGGTTACTAGAAGCAAAGATGGAATTTTTAAGCCTAAAGTTTACTCCACAAAATGCAGAGAGTACAACTTCAAACAAGATGAACTAGAACCTAACAATGTTGCTGAAGCACTGTCAGATAGAAACTGGAAAGAAGCAATGAATGATGAGTACAAAGTACTGATGAGAAATGAAACTTGGGAACTAGTACCACCTCTAATTAGTCAAAAAGTGATTGGAAACAAATGGGTTTTCAGGGTTAAACATGACACTTAAGGCAAAATATTGAAGCATAAAGCAAGACTAGTGGCCAAAGGGTTCTTGCAAACTTCAAGTGTGGATTACCATGAAACTTTTAGTCCTGTCATAAAGGCTGCAACTCTAATAATTGTACTCACTCTTACCATCTCTAAGAACTAGATTATCAGACAAATTGACATGAGGCAGTCTGAAGGTTTCATTGATCAAACAAAGCCTAATTTTGTCTGCAAACTTAAGAGAGCACTCTATGGACTCAAGCAAGCACCTAGAGTATGTCATGAGAGACTAAAGAAAACACTTTTGGACTGGAGGTTTTCAAGATCAAAGGCTGACAATTCTCTGTTCTTTTACATTAACCAGAATCAAGTAATTTTTGCCTTGGTGTATGTAGCTGATAAAGTTTTTACAGGAAATGATCAGAAGGTAATGCAAGATTTCATTGACAATTTGAATGCTAAATTTTCTCTAAAGGACTTAGGTGAGTTGCATTAGTTCTTGGGAATTGAAGTAAAAATGGAAGAGTCTAGGATGCATTTAACTCAAGTCAAGTACACTAGAGACCTGCTGAAAAGGTTCAAACTTGAACATGTTAAACCATGTGCAACACCTATGTCTTTATGGAAGATCATCTTCAGAAGTGAAGGAAATGAAATGGCAGAACCTTCTCTGTATAGAAGTGCTACAGGTGGATTTCAATACTTAGCTCACACACGGCCTGATATAAGTTTTGCAGTCAACAAAATGAGCCAATTTTTACAAACACCTACATATGTTCATTGGAACGTAGTGAAAAAAATATTCAGGTGCCTGAAGGGTACAATTGAACAAGATCTCTGGATATAAAGAACTAATGTAATACATCTTATCGGTTTTGCTTATGCAGATTGGGCATCATGCCTTGATGATAGAAGGTCTATAGCTGCTTATTGCATCTACTTGGGAGACACATTGGTAGCGTGGTCATCAAAGAAGCAACATGTTGTAGCCAGGTCCAGCACTGAATCAGAGCATATGGCTTTAGCACAAGCTGTAACTAAACTGACTTGGATTGAATCACTGCTTAAGGAGATCAAATTAGTCTGTGTTTCACCTCCAGTACTTTGGTGTGATAATCTTGGTGCAAATGCTCTAGCTTCAAACTCGGTTACTTTGCAAGAACCAAGCACATTGAGCTGGATATACATTTTATCAGGGACACAGTTATTGAAGGAAAGTTGAATATTCAATACAATCCATCATCTGAACAAATTGCTGACCTCTTGACCAAACCTCTCTCACAAATCAGATTCACCTTCTTAAAGGACAAGCTTGGAGTTAGGTAATAAACTCCGGCTTGAGAGAGAATGTTAAGAAGAGCCATCAACACTCCACTTTGCTGACTGGAGAATCACATGGAGTGTGATTGATGCTAATGTACACCTGTGGGCTAGCCTTTGTTTGTTGCAACTGTTTTATCCTCACACGTGATGTACATATAATTAGTTATATTTTTTTGCTTGTTGATCACTCAAAGCTCTTGTATATAAGTGTATTAAGCTCTGTACAATTATTATTTTTTCACAATACAATTTCATCTCTTTTCAGCTTCTTTATTCTTTGGTACCGTTTTATCTATTCTCTTCATTATTTTAACTCCATAATATATATCATATCGTAACACTTCTTTAGTATAATATTTATCCATATGAAATAACAAAAATTAAACGAAACAAAACTACTTGTACTTCTTTATCCCATCTTATAGCTTTCAAATGCATTTCAACCATTGGAAGAATGCTGTAATAATATATGTACTATCAATGCTACTAGTCAATTCTTCTTTTTGTTTTGATACACCCAAAGTATGGAAAGAAATGAGAAATAAATATTGGGAAGACAAGTTATGAAAAGTTTGAAAAATGAAAGTAATCGCGAGTGGTGGGAGAGAAATAAGGTAATTGGGGGGAATCTCTCTTATTAGTTGGGTAAGTGAGAAAATGGAAGGGCAAGTGAGTTGGGCAAGTGATAATGGAATGGCAAATGGGTGTCCGGAAGTTTTTAAGAGGTAGTTAGATTTGAGTGGAAGGGAGAGAAACTCAAAAGATAGAAACGTGTGAAAGTATTAATAAATTTGTACTTATAAATATATCTATCTATATGTACATACAAAATTCCCATCTTATATATATTACATAAATATATATAAAAAAGTCAACAATTAGACACTGAAAAATTCACATTTTAAGTAAACTTGGACCAATAAAATAATTTGAGCAGCTTTAGACATGTCGCACTTTAATGATAAAGAAAAAGAATTGGGGTATTACNAAAGTCAACAATTAGACACTGAAAAATTCACATTTTAAGTAAACTTGGACCAATAAAATAATTTGAGCAGCTTTAGACATGTCGCACTTTAATGATAAAGAAAAAGAATTGGGGTATTACAAAAAGTTTTGGATTAACTTGTAAAAAGTTTTATTCAAAGAATTCATGGTTGAAAATAAATTTTAAAAAATAGACTTTAAATGGCTAAGTAGCTGTGCTCAGTGGATTAGACTTAAACTATCCAAATTAATAGGCTTTGGAGTTGACCTAATAGATTGTAAGCCCGATTGACATGGCTTTGAAAAGTCAAAATGGAATTTTGAGACCTAAAAGTTCCTTATGGATCCATTCAACTAGTTTTATGAAAATAATTCTAGTAGTTAAAAGAGTTTTCAGAGGAATAACTAATAAGAAGTGATTTTAAAAATTATCTTTCAATAAAAAATTAAGATATATTCCTTCAAAAACTCTTATACAGAAAGCAAAAGCAAAAGCAAAAACAAAAACAAAAACAATATCAAATGGGCTCTATATTCAGTAGATTAGATTGTCATTTGTGGGGTTTTGACTAAAGATGGATTTCAGGAATTTTATGGAGTGAAAAGGGTTAAGGGCATGTTCGATCGTGCTTAAAATTCAATCAAGTATAATTATCAAATAACAATTTTAAAGTCTCAACTTAATATGACAAAATATTGTTAAATGATTTCAATAATGTATTTCTTGTTTTTTCTTTTCGTTATTAATGATCCGTCCTCCTTTAAATAGTGAAATATTGCTTCCATCTTTCCTTTTCAGTTTTTCTATTAAAGTTATTTTATTTATTAATTTATTTATTGTTGATCGGTCATAATGAATGGGTCATGTCGAGCTTTATTGTCTAGTCTGGGGATCTATGAGATCGGTTCGCTCGATTGTCAATGAGTAGCAATTGAAATTCTATAATACTTACTTAATCTAATTTAACACATAAATGTTTAGTACGTTATCCTTAATGCGTGCTTTAAACTTGTTGTAATCGATGCAGTCTCGTACATCCAAGTCTTCTTCGATGTTCTTCAAAAATTTCAAGAATACTACATATTTTCTCACTAATTTCTAGTATGTGCACAAATGAATGTATAAGAATTCAATGAATATATTGTGAAAGAATCACGTTATTTGATAGAGAATATGTAATAAAGGTAAATTGACATTAAAAAAAGAAGAAGAAGAAGAAAAAAAAAAAAGGAAACGTTCCTTTCTCCTTTCCTACAGTTTTTCTTATATTACAATATTTTCAATCTTAATAAATTTGGAATGCATCTAAGACAATATATATGTTTAAATTCATTGTAATAATTTTGGCAATTGCAAATCACGTTATCATCCATATTAATTTTAAATATCTAATTGTATAGTACTCGTTAAATTATCACACTCATAGTTTAACACTAATTCTTATTTTTGAAGTCACCGAAAGAACCATTTCCACCCCAATCAAGGTTTTGTAACTTCAGAACCAAGCCCAGGGAGTGAAGATGCCACTATTGATTAACTTATCATAGCAGGTGAGAACAGTTGGGATTATAATCTTCTTGCTGATCTTTTCAATGAGGAAGACCGTTGCTAGACAATGAAAATTACCCTAACAGCCCATAGGAGGGAAGTTTGAATGTACTGGATTCATGACAAGAAGGGTGCTTATTCGATTAGAAGTGGATATAAGCTATTGATGGTGGATTCTTTCATACACTCTCACACTGCTATGGAGAGCTTATGGAACAACCTATGGAGATATAAAATTCCGACGAAGGCTCAAAATTTACTCTGGAGGGCATCGCTGAATGTTCTTCCAACAATTGATCAATTGAGGGCTAAAAGAGTCAACATTGATAGCCATTGCTCGATTTGTTTAATGCACGAAGAATCTGGTCTCCATGTTCTTGTCTCTTGTGAATTTGCCCAAAAAGTCTGCGAGGCAGTAGGAGTAGTCAGTTCACCCCTCTTGGTTGCTAATTTCAAAGAATGGCTCATAGCCATCTTTAAAAATCATCAACAAGAACAAGAGATTATCGCTATGATTTGTTGGGCCATCTGGATGATCTGTAATGAAACTGTTTGGAAAGCTAATTCGTTTACACTGCTTAAGGTGGTGACTCCTTCGAATTAAATATTGATGCAGCCATTTGAAAACCAAGGGAAGACTGGGCTCGGCCTTGTGGTTCGAGAAGATTTGGGATCATTCGTTGCTGACAGAGTTGTTCCTATACGAGGTATTGTTTATCCACTTATCGTCGAGACTTTGGGGGTTCGTGAGGCCCTTTCTTGGAATAAATCTAAATTCTCTGAGGTCCAAATCATTGAAATTGATGCTTTCTTGGTTTATAGTGCTCTACAGAATGATAGAGTTGACAATTCTTACTTTGGTATCCTAATTGAAGAGTGTCGTCTTCTTGCTAGAGATTTACCGAATCTCAAGTTCAACTGGGTTACGAGATCGGCTGACCAAGTAGCTCACACACTAGCTAAGGCCACTAGTTCATTACATGATATTGTTGGTTAGTCTTATTTTCTGCTTTTATTTATTTCAAATGTACTCGTTGTCGATTTGATGAATGAATAATTTAATTTTCTTCAAAAAAAGTAAAAAATTCACCAAAAGAATGTGATCGGACACATTTGATTTAAACTTCAAGTAATTAATTCTTGTACCTATCAACTCTTGACCTTTCAAGATTAATTAATTAGTTTTAACTATATTCACAAACGGATGAAACAGAACTCATAAACTAATTGAAATTATGGAAACTTTTCAACGATTAATTCGTTTGACATGTGATCAACAATTTACCCCATCAATCGTTAAAATAAGGGATAATTGCAGTAAAAGTCTCAAATCTTTGAAAAACTATCAGTTTTTTTTCAAATTTTTGATTTGTTGCAGCCGTTACCCTTAACATTTTCAAACGTTTTATGTGAGACCCTTTTGGATGGTTGCCGTCAAAGATGCCGTCAGTTGATCCAAAAAATTAAAGTCCGACAATTTTTTACCAAGTAAATGAGGGTAAAATGGTAACTTTATAATATTATCATATAAAATATAATTAAAAAAATTAAAAATAGAAAAAGAAAAAGAAAAAGGAAATTACTGTTTATTTGACCAAAGATTTAGGGAAAGTCTACTCTATTTGACCAATCAATCACTTTTAATTATTTATATAATATCACATATTTCATTTTTTCACTTTTAGAATCTATTGTGATTATATCATAATTATAAGTTTAAAAACCTTATCATTAAATTACTGAGCTCATATTAAATTACTTGTTAGAAAAATACTAATGTCAGCGACCGTTTCATAAATAAGGTTACGGATTCCATATTACGAAAATATGTTTGTTAATTAGTTCATTGTAATTTCTAAAGCATCGAAGTATTGATTATATAATTAATCTCACTTTTCTTACCTCGAAGAACTCAAATTAATAATTAATGTTCATAATTCATCTCACTTTTCTTACCTCAAAGAACTCAAATTAGTAATTAACGTTCATAATTTGTTCAGTATTTAGGCGTACATTTGATTGTCAATTACATTTAATTCTAAATCTTACTCTGTCTAATCCAATTATTCATTATTATGATCTTTATTATAAAAGTCTAGATAAACTTTAATAAAGATAATATGACCTTATCAAAATAAAGTGTTTGACTTTATTTACTAACACGGACAATTCATTTGATCACTTTATGAATTGAATCTTTCCATATTTAACAAAATAACTACTCAATTTATTGTAATATCTATATTAATGTACATTTTTCTTAGGTCCAATTTTGCAATTAGCAAAAATATTAATTTCCGAATTTGTAATTGACAATTTCACTGGTCAAAATCATATCCTAATTGAATTATATTAGAAATTTATCGAGTTGTAATCAAAATCAAAATAGGATTTACTGAGTCGAATTTACTGTAAAAATACTTTGGGGTTGATAGAGTCATTGGGGGAGTCAAAGATTTTCAAGAAGATCACATATGATCAATGGGATGCAATTAGAAGTTAAATGAGTATCAAAGAGTTATACAAGTTTTGCTCCAAATTCTCAGCTATAAATTGCGACACATTTTTCACATTGAAAATATTTGAATTTGAAAAATGGTACTTGTAGAAGATTATAGCCATTTGAGTTAGTTTTCAAACGTACTTTTGATCACTTCAATCGGACATTGAGAGAGTTATGACGAAAATATTGATCGCTGTTTAGGGATTGCCAGCCTGAGCTGACCTATGTGCTTGAGCGACATATTAATTCGAGGAACAATAAAATTTAATTTTCAAGATAATTTTGAGTTCATTTTCATCCCAAAACATTGCATATTATAAATATAAAGTTATAGGTTTGTCAAAGTGTTTTGAATCATTATTTCATTTTAGAGATCTTATTATTGAAGATCATAAATACATTCCCTTAGATTCTTAGATTCAACACAATATTCATATATTCATCCCAAACGTTGTTCCAACATTGATTGAGCCTTGAATCTATTCAAGAGAACATACTTTGAAATCAAAATCTATATTCCAGTATCTCTTGCCTCAATCAACATATCAAAACACAAAAAGATATTTGATCAAACACCAAAACAAAATCTACATTCTCGAATAAGCTTTCAAAGTTCTGAGATTTGGGAAGATGTGCTTGGAGTTCCAGCGCTGCAGAACGACGTTCCAATGAAGAACAAGGTTCGTTCTTGGAAAAGTAGCCCATATTGTTGGGAAGTGCGGGCATTCACAATCAAAGGAGCTTCTTGGTGATTTACAATTTAGGTGGCCAGAGTCAGCTAAAATTTAGTAGTATTTGGACTAATTATAAGTTAACTTTTCTAATAGATCGTTTACTTGCAAGTTTGCCCGAAGGTTTTTTTATCTTGAGTTGAGATTTTCCTCCATGATCAGTTTTTGTATTATTTATTGCTTTTTATCTAATTATTTTATTTGATCGACACTTAGGATTAATTTAATTGGATTAACTAAACTTAATCATTTAGCAATCAAAAAATAGTGACTTGTTGCTTTTTAATGTTAATTCCGTATAATTGAGCCTAAACATAATATTAATTTAACTATTGGTATAGGAGTTTAATAGCGATCCTTGTCCAAAGAATCTTGTCTAGATAAGTTAATCACTTCTGATTCGGGATCTGAGTATCATATGGATATTCGGGAGGCTTATGACCGGTTGTTTGAGGAGTGCTTTAAGTTGAAAAGGACGAATTGTTCTACTTTTAAAAAAATTGAACAATCTTGAATTAGAAAATGAGAGTCTTGTATTCAAACTTGAGGAATCCACTAGAAGTTTGAATAAGTTAAGGGTTGAGAAAGAGTTCTTAGATATTAAGGTCCATTCTCTTATCAGTAATATGGAAAAATTAAATACCCAACTTCAAGATTTTTCTAACAGATCTAAGAAGATTGATAATATGATTGGTCTGCACAAAACAATAGGAATAGAGGAGATTTATACCTTAATAAAACCAATTCTAATACTGGAGACTCTTCTAAGAACAAGTTTGTACCTCTCCAAATAAATTCTTGACTAGTCAAGTGAGTCATTTGGTTGAATTGATAACTCAATTGACTAAGATTACATCTT
>CAIGRR010029827.1:0-11533 GCA_903798365.1 Fraxinus sp. 1973-6204
GTAGGTTGATTTTGATTTTGCACTATTAAACCATGTTTTGTGTAAAGTAAAATCACAATTTTGTTTGAGGACAAACAATAGTTCAAGTTTAGGGGTTTTGATAAGTGCATTTTTTACACACTTATATGTCACAAAACATGGATTATTGTGGAAAGTAAATGCTAATATGGCTTAATTCTAAATAATTTGTGTTTTGTAGGCTAAAAACGATTAACGTGGTGAAACTTTGGAAAAACAAGTGAAAATGGGCTAAAACGAAGCAAAAATCAAAGTTTGAGGACTCAAATGCAAATACTGAAAAGTTGTGTCGATCCCATGATGAAGATTTGAGAGTGTTGGCATCTATTGGATGAGGAAAGAAGCCAAAAGAATGAAATATAGTCGAAATACTATGACATATTAACTTTCAGTCGAAAAAGTTATGCTTCGAATTTTCAGTCTCGGTTTGAGACCCATTGTTGGCATAAAAACCGTTCGAATTTGATCTGGAAGATTTGTAGCCCTTTGAGTTAGCTTTCTAACTCATTTTGAATTGCCTCAATCGGATATCTGGAGAGAAAGATACAACCAAAATATTGAAAATTGTCCGATGAAAAAACAAAAATTATAACTATGCGGTCACATAGTTTAAAATTCATGCGACCGCATAGAAGGCTTCAAAGAGTTTTCGGGAAAAATTTATTGTTTTCTGCGACCGCATTCAACATAACTATGAGGTCACATAGTGTTTTTCTGGGTGCGAATTTCTGGTTTTCTTATTTCGTTCCAACTCTTATAGAAACCAATCTCTGGACATCTATAAAAACTATAAAGCAGTCCAAAAACTCAAAGGAGACCTAGAGGACAAAATTTTTAAGATTAGAGAGCAAAGAACGAGGCAAAAAACACAAAATTCATCCCCAAGGCGTAAATATCCAAATCCATAATTAATTAGATGATGTCGTTTCTTGATTCTTTTTCATGTTTTCTTCTTTCTACTATACTAGGTTAGGAGTGCTAGGTGAACGATAAACCTTGTAATTTGATGTTTTAATCTTTAGTTTTATATATTTGATGCAAAAAAATACGTTTTTGAATTATAGAATGATTTATATGAATTAATTGTCTCCATGATTATAGTGTACGATAATTATGTGAGTTTGGTGATTTATTTTATACATTCGAGAGAAGGAAAATAAATTCGATATATAAATCATCATAAGATCCGATAGGGGATAAAAATATACCGTTATGTCTTAAGTGAATCTCTAAGTTTCATAAAACTGCATACATTCTTGTGTATTCGCATCCGTCATAGAGATATAATCGGGTCGTATACAAGGGTAGGTCCAAAATTACTCTCGAGAGAGATGGTTGGATAGGACAGGAATATTGATTCGTTATAATTGGACTCGTGTTATCAAATTATAAAATTAGGATTAGAAATAATTATTACTTGGGGATTCAGGATCCTAGTGCTTCCTTCATTCATAAATTATATAAAATTTGTATTCAACCATCAATTACATTTAGTTTAGTAACTCACACTTGCGTCGTAGTTGATTTAATTCTAGTTAATATTATCGTTTTGGTTAAGGTCGTAGTAAATAGAAATCAAATTAAATAAATGTGTGTGGGAATGATACTCAGACTCAAAAAGTCTATTTTATTACTTGTCAACGATCCGTACACTTGCGGGAGTTCACATTCGAAATATATTTTCGCGTGACAACGCACTTGAAACTATATCTCAATTAAATATGCATAATAGGAGTTGGGTGCCAACTAATCATTTACCCCTCATTTCTTTCTCTGCATATCACAATTTATAAACTATAGTCCATTGATGATTCGATCACAAATACAATAATTCACTAAATTCTTTACTCAATTACTAAATGCTTAGATTAGCTCAAGTATTCAAAAATGTTCAATGATATTCATCTAACAAGGAGTTATGAATTCCATCTTTTGAATATATATGAATTAATATTTGTAAGCCCGTATGGAAGTACCAAATATTTGTAACATTATAATCTCACTCGTTAATACCTTAGAGGCTAAAACAAAACCATGTAAAGACACACGTTCATAAATAGTGACATTTGCACAGCAGAAATTCCTATTTCTCCTGCGCATTATTAAGGATCATAAGTCTCTCTTTATTCATATAAATTGCAGAAATTGACATAAACCTCAGCTGTGTAGAAGTTGCTTCTCTTAGACATTATATAAAGCTTTGATTCCCTGTATATCATCAGCATGCAAATTTTTTATCTCTCCATCTCTAATTCTCGCATACATGATTGCATCTTCGACAGAGCTGTGCCCAAGTCCAAGAAGATGCCCAATTTCATGTAATGCTACAGTTTCAAGATCATGTTGACCTGGGATGGCCCCAACGGACCATGATTCATCTGCATCATAGTGAAACCTCCCATCAGTTGGTGCGAAAGCATGAGCCAGGATCCCACCTGGGCCATCAAACGGTGCTCCATCACCATGATTACGTCTATGGAAACCAATGACTAAATCTGCATTTTGAACATTCTGAGCCAATGAAAACTTAAAATGTGTTGCAGAAGCCCATTTTTCAAGGGCTCTTGAAACAGGTTCCTTGGCTTCTGCAGGAGTAGAGCGTGAAAACTGATAAGTTAAATGTGTTGAAGAAGATGGCCATCTAGGGTTTCCCGGGAAGAAAGTGTAATGCATCACCGTATGAATGGAGCTTCTACCTCCTCCATGGCTATACTGATTTTTCATTCCACCTGCTCGCATTCTGCTCGTTCCATTGATAATGTCTGCCACCCCACATCGAGGTGTCATCATATTCGACACCGTTTCAGAATCTAAAATTCCAGTGGCATTTATATGATAATTGAACTGGTAGGTTTTGATTGCAGATTCTAATAAATCATCAAACTCGTCATCATGCGCATGGTTTTTATTTCTTGAATGATGATAATCAAGATAACCATATTTTTCGAGGTATTTTTTGAGTTCTTGAATGCCCTTAATTTTTTCACCCTTGTGGCAGCCCTCCAAATGTTTGATGAAATCAAAAGGCTGTGAGTTTTTGTTATTTGTCCTTTCTGTTTTCTTCGCATTGCAAGAGACAAGAAGGACTAGGAAAATGAGAAATATGCATGAAAAAAGAACAGAAATTTTAAAAGCCATGAGTGAGTTTAAAGGAATACTTGAAGGATGGTGTTATTATAATTAAGTTATGGGCTATTTATAGACTTGGGGTTGTTGCAAGGTGGAAAAGAAGGTCAAGTGATGATTTATTTTTTATTTTTTATTTGAACTTGCGAAGGAAAATATATATATATTTTGCGTCAAAAAGGGCGAAATCTAGAAAACGGGAAAGAGCATTCTGCATCTAAAATGGAAAGTCGAGAAATAAATATCAAGGGATAAAGACGGATGACCAACTTGAGTTACCCTAACCCCGAAGGACCACTCTTGCAATTTACCAAAAGAAAAAAAAAAGGACTTCGACTAAGTCTACAAGTGANGGATGACCAACTTGAGTTACCCTAACCCCGAAGGACCACTCTTGCAATTTACCAAAAGAAAAAAAAAAAAGACTTCGACTAAGTCTACAAGTGAGAACAAATTAAAGCGGGTATTTCTTTCAATCAATTGCTTAGTCTACAAGTGAGAACAAATTAAAGCGGGTATTTCTTTCAATCAATTGCCTTTCCAATGGGTTAACTTAGAGTCCTGCAGAAAAAAGAAAAAGAATGGAGGTCAAAACTCAAATATGAAAAATGCTTCTTTTCTATCCCAACGTATTAAAGGCTTGCTTGGGAAATGTTTTTAAACCTATTTTTCTCCAAAATTATTTTCAAGCACACATTCTTCTAAAAAATTATTTTTCACTTGAAAAAATTTCTCCCCGAACTAATGCTAAATTAATAATTTGACAAGTTTATAAGATAATACTTCAAAGAAAAAAATTTGTTAGTACATAAAATCCAATTACTTCATAAATCCATATATCAATAGGATGACCAACTTGAGTTACCCTAAACCCGAAGGACCACTCTTGCAATTTACCAAAAGAAAAATAAAAAGTCTTCGACTAAGTCTACAAGTGAGAACAAATTAAAGCGGGTATTTCTTCCAATCAATTGCCTTTCCAATGGGTTAACTTAGAGTCCTGCAGAAAAAAGAAAAAGAATGAATGCCAATCTAGAGCCAACGTACTAAAGGCTTGCTTTGGAGATGTTTTTAAACCTATTTTTCTCCAAAATTATTTTCAAACACACATTCTTCTAAAAATTATTTTTCACTTGAAAAAATTTCTCCCCAAACAAATGCTAAATTAATAATTTTACAAGTTTATAAGATAATACTTCAAAGAAAAAAAATTGTTGGTACATAAAATCCAATTACTTCATAAATCCATATATCAATCACTACAACAAAAATAAGTTTTTACGGCATATGTTTACGGTGCTCAATTAACGTGTGCCGTAAAAATAGATTTTTTATGACGTGCAAAAAAGTGTGCCGTAACAAATGCATGTCGTAAAAAAATGCAAAAAATTATTATTTTTTCCTTCTTTGGCCCCGTTACTAGTTACCCTATTTTTTTTCCTCTTATTTTTCCTTTCTTTTTCACGTTTTCTAATTTCTTCTTCCTTCTCACGTCCCTTAGCCCCTGCATCCATGCCGGCCACTTCATCCACCATCCGCACACCGTCGCAGACAAGTGAGTTTTCTATAATTTCAATTCGTATTCATCAGGCATCTGCTATATCTTTAAGATTGTTGGTTGTAGAGTTTACTCAGTGTAGAGTCTATGCAATGTGTAATTGGATTTGGGTATTGTTGTTGTTGGGTAACTCCTAGTAATAACTACCTCGCAATGGGTAATTGGGTATTAGTCGTCCATAGCCAAGTTCATTCCTTTCCTTTTTTTATTGGGCAATTCGGAACCATGTGTTTAGTCATCCATGTGTTTCTAAACCTATTTTTCTCCAAAATTATTTTCAATCACACATTCTTCTAAAAATGATTTTTCACTTGAAAAAATTTCTCCCTGAACAAATACTAAATTAATAATTTGACAAGTTTATAAGATAATACTTCAAAGAAAATTTTTTGTTAGAACATAAAATCCAATTACTTCATAAATCCATATATCAATACCACATGTGTAAGTGGCCTTAGTCAAATATAAGGTAAATCTCACCAGGGGTCCTCTACCTTTCGCAAGTGTTGCACCCATATTCCAACCTATCATTTGTTGTACTTATTCTCAAACTTTTAAAACTGTGGCACTCTTATGCTATTCAGATTTCTAAATGAAAGTTAAAGTCATCGTTGTGATTGTTATATATATATATATTCCTCATTCATTTTGACATTGCGTGAGTGTCATAAATGTACTTTGTTATCTATGTCATGTATTCTCACAATTTTTAAAGGTTGGGGCCATGGCTGTAACAAAATAGTAGATTGAGAACATGAATGTTACACTTAATAAAGACCGGAGACCCTGGTGGAATTTACCATAAGAAGTATATATTTGGTGGTGTTATTTCCTCGTGAAATTGACACCCGTAAACAGAGTTTTGTTTGGTCAAATGTCCAAAAAATAGAGTAGAGTAATATTATTTATCATCGGTTCAAATGGAAGTATGGATGGCAACTGAACGGGTCGAGAATGGCGTAGCCATTCCCGTCCCTAACTTCTTTGGGTACTCGTCTCCTTGCGTCGTCTACATACCCGGTTGACGTGGGTCAAGTCGAGGCAAGTTTCCCTGCCATGTTTATCTCAACCCATCTATTTTTTTTCCTAGTTTTTTAATGTCTTTAACCAGTGAAAATTACTACTTTTTTCTAAATTTGTAGAACGATATATATTTCCTTTAAAAATGATGATAATTCATTTATTTTTCTTTAATAAAAAAATTATATTTTATACGGACATTAAACGGGACGGGGACCATGTTCCATAACCACTCAGTCCCCGTACCGAGACAATAATCCCCGGTGTACCCAATTAGGTGTGGAACCTCCATCCCCTTAGGGACGTCCCACGGATATCGAATTTAACGGGTTTATTTGTTATTCCTAGCAGTAGGCCTCCTAATTCATTGTCCAATAAAGTGAATAGGGAAATTCCTTGTAATTTAGATTGATGATAATCATTATCGATGATAGATACATAATGAATAATATATTGCCCTCGTTTGCGATCCCTTTTTTTTGGGAAAATGTATTTTGAAATAGTTATGTTTTGGAGAATGTGTGATTAAAAATTAGAAAAAAAAAATTGGATTTATGTGAAATTATTTTATGAAAAAATGAGTTTCGAGAAAAATAGAGTTCAAACAGGAGCATTGTATCAAACAATGTGGAGTCATATTTTTGAAAACACAAATATTACCTTAAAAATACATAAATTTGTGAATTTTACTTGTTTGAATCAAATATGTGAAGTATAATTAGTTTGTGAAATGAAACATTCAATTCCCTTAAGTACAATAAAACGGATGTTAGATGCAATATTTTAGAAAAATAAGGAATCTATGTTGATGAATTAATATTCGCTCAAATAATAACGGTGGGATTTTGTTAATAAAAGTCTACAAGACTTCGACAAATGCATGGAAGTCAAAGCAAATGAGTTGATTTCATTGAATTTAGTTAGAGAATATTAATTTTTTTCGTTCACTTAATTACCATTCAATAAATTATATAAAATCATTTATAAATGGTCAAACTTTATTTTCAATCGTATATTTCAATGGACTCACAAATATTATTTATTTATCTATCACTATTATAAATTAAACCATTTATACATTATTTCCATCATTGAGGCTATAACCTACATTGAGGATGACATTCTCAATGTTTTTCAAAATGTGGTGGGCGGGAAACCAATTTTTTTTATTGTCTAATGATGTGTTGACATGTGGTACAGTGTAAAAAAAGATGTAAAAAATAATGTATATGTAGCCTGATTATTTTCTTTGACAACACCTAGTATAATTATTGATTATAAGAATATATACATTTACATTTTAAACATGCTCTGTACCCTTATTCATCAAAGACCTAATAATATTGAAAATTAATTAATTTTACATCAAAGGCATATGCACATTTTTCGAAGGAGAGATTAAAACGCTATGTTGTATTGAATACTCTCGTATAAGTAAATTATTTAAGAATATTTCCAATAGACTCTATTAGTCACATTCTCAAGAGCATCTTCAAAAGACCTTATATTATAGAGTATTTTGTACATAATAGAGATCATCTTTAAATTTAAAGAGTATATATAAATTTTAACACACTCCAACAAACTTTTAATTTTTAATTTTTCAATAATCATTTAGTCTCTATTTAGTAAATTTATAAATCATTTATAAAGAAAAATAGTAATGGATCCTACGAGATATTTGGATAATAAGTCCATGTTTGGTGTGACATGAAGATTTGATGAAAATCCAAGTTAAAATCAGCAATTAACTTTAATCATATGTTACATGAAATTCATAAATTTTATCAACTTTACAATTGCACTTTTAATCAAATTTTATCAAAATCTACTAAAAATATGATCTTTGGCTACAGAAAATAGGGGCTAAATAAGTAAAGTTTATGAATGTGTGCTTGAAAATCAATATTTAATTTTGACTGAATTTATAGACCAATAGTTAATTGGAAGCTAACGGAGGCTTATTGTTTTTTCACATTATATATATATATATATATATATATATATATATATATATATATAAGATGTCAATGGCTAAAATATTAAATATAATTTGATTAATTTAAGTAATGAAGAATTGAAACTTGCAATTTATTAAATGCAATAATTATAAATATTACAAATAAAGAGTGAGTTTATCTCTAAAAATATAGAGAGTCAAACTCACTCTATCTAAAAAGTTAAAATAAACAGCTTATTGGAACTCAATTTCAAGTTTTTCTTTAAAATAAAGAGTATTTTACTTTGGAAGAGTCTCTTAGAGATGGATAATCTTCTACAATGCTATTTATTTAAAATAATAATAATAATAATGCTATATAGCACTAGTAGTGTTAGAGCACCAATCTAGGTGTAAGTATATGATAGGTCATAATAAATGATTAATAATTCTTGTATATAATTAAACCTATTTAATGACATAAATTATGTCATCTAAACTGATGTTAAACACCAATGATGCTAAATAATATTATCTTGACAAAAAAAAAAATACTAAAATATAAAGAGCATCTTGAATCTCTTTATAAATTAAGAGTGAATAGTCTTATAGATTTCTATAAGTACTCTTCATTTTGTTAATTCTCATAAATAATTATGACCAGACCTTGGAAGAATTGCAATTGGAGTTCCAAACCTTTCAAATTATTGTAGATTATATCTAAACATTTCATTTTTGCATCTGATTCACTAACCTTTAATGACGATGGCAGCTGGAGGACATGGGGATGAAATCCATCCATTCCTCCGTTAGTTGACCTAAAGATTTGTTATGATTTAAACAAATATAATTATATAGTAATATGAAAATTGGATCAAACAAAAATACAATATTTACGTGGTAAAAATATACCACCGGTAGAAGAGAAGAATCTTATTAATTTATTGATGGAGGATTACAAATTATTATGTAAAATGTAAGGATCGATTTTCCTATAAATTTACTCATCATATATATAGTGCAAGAAGAGCCTAAGATGTGGTGGGGTTCCACTACAATTAAGTCTATACAATAATGAAGTGTTTGGAATGAAATAGGATGAAAAAAAACCTGCTTAAAATCACGAACTAACCAAACCTGATAAGATCTCTACTTGAGTGGTGGTCTCACAATGGCCTGCTGCTCTAGTGGCTGCCTTGCTGAAAGCGAGCGCCAATGCTCCTATTCTGGGCACTCAAACGAGAGATGAGCGCGTAGCGAGCTCCTGTTCGCAATGCTTCATTCTCATATTGTAAATTGGACTCCTTCAAGTGTTTTCCAAATCTAAAATAACTTTCAAACCCCTAATTACATTCCCAAATTGAAGTCCAACTAAAATTCCAAATAGATTTCAACTAGTATTCAAATAGAATTTCCAAATAGTCTTCCAAATAAAATTCGGGTTACAGCCTATTTTTAACGAATCTTCACCTTGAACCGAATTCCACTGCAATTAACAATACTCAAAAAATTCTCCACCTAAAGTTAAATTCCACTGTAGGAATAAAACATAACTTTTTAACCAAAAAATTATCCACCAAAAAACCTCCAAAAGAAAATAGTTATCAACCTCTTCCACAAAATCTAACTAGGGCAAGCACAAAAAATTCAGTATTAATAGAATTCCAAGCACTGCTCAGCACAATTATCTTGGGTACCAAAATTATTCAAATTATCTACACGAGCAACAAAATCACGAATAATTTAATAATTACCAAATAGGTCATAAACATATCCTGTAACAAAATCAACACAAAATGCTTTTAGAGAAAGTTCTTTGCTAGACATAACACTTCGACTATACTTAAAAGCATAAACAGCAAAATCAGTTTCTTTGTACCTTTGTGGAGGCTTAATATCTCTTTTTGGGTCTATCTCTAGAAATTAAATACATTGACACCCTTGGTGATGGTAGCAAAGTGACATTAACCTTAACCTTTTTAACTCGAATGAGATGTATTCTTTAATATGGACCCTAAACCATGTACTGAACCAAACTCAAAATCCACCTAAATCCTAAACTTATGTCCCTTAAACACAATGCGGACACCTATACTAACCTTCAAGACTCCACCTGTACAAATGTACATGTACCCTTCAAGAGTACTCAAAGAGATAAGAACAAATCTAGAACATGTCTCATAGGATCAAGTGGTCTGAAAACACCATCAAACATCTTAATTCTAACCCTTTCAATACCAGCTATCCTACAAGGTACATTATTTCCCATTACCAAAATGCCTTCGGAAAGTGTTTTTTATATTGAGAATAAATCCTAATTAGGACACATGAAAATTGCAAATTGTGTCAAGAATTCAATCATTGTCGATTTGGAGTCGCCATCAGAAGTTCACCGTCTTTGTAGCAATCTTTCGCAATTCTAGCTTCATCTGAAGTTTTTTGTTTGTTTTTCCTTTTAATTTGCAACACCTAATTTTTCCTTCTTTTTGCCCTCGTCTCTTACAATAATTACAAACTTTATTACTACAACTAGTCCTTGATCTACCCCTAACATAATCAACTCATAATCAACATCAGCAACAGGGCCATCTCCAAAAGTCTCTGATCGAACAAGATGCTTCATCTTTTCCTTTGAATACAAAGCATCATAAACTTCTTCAATTGTGAGAATATCAAGACTGTATAAAATTGTGTTCTAAATGACATGTATGAAGCGGGCAGCGAAGGCAATAATATCAACCCTAAATCTTCTTCATTATATTTGACCTCCAAGATTTTCAAATTAGCAACAATTTCCTTAAAAACAGCTTGGTGGTCTTTTAATAATGTACCTTCTTTCATACGCGAGAATAAAAAAGCTGCTTCAAGTGTAATTTGTTAGTTAGAATTTTTGTCATGCATAATTGCTCCAATTTTAACCATAATATAGCTGCAATTTTTCCTTCAAAATCTCTTGAAGAATATTATTCGAAAGATGAAGATGTAGTAGTGATAGGGTCTTTTGATCCTTACATTGTCTCCTTCCATAGACCAAGTTGAAGGCAACTTGTCAAATCCCAACAACACGTCATCCAGATCCATCTGAGGGAGTAATACTTACATCTTTACCTACCAAAGGTAAAATCATGTGTAGCGATCCAGCAACGAAGTACCATACATTAGAGTTGCCATCACAAAATCAAACCTCGAATTAAGTTGATCGAACCTTTCTTAGAACAAGTTGGGAAATGGAAGCTAAAATCAAGACCCTTCGTTCAATGAGAACTAGAGTGTAGAAGACTTGGATGTTCGATATACAAATGGGAATAAGGCCCAAACATTTTGAAGATGGTACATAAGATGTCCCAAGTATTTTATGAATAGTGCAGACACGGTTCCAAACCTTTTACGAGCATTCGAACAATAGCTCCAAACTTTTAATAATAAATGCAATGAAGGTCCCAACTGTGATGAAAAACTTTCAAAAGATCAGTTGGTTGTAGTTCTGTTAAACTCCATTAGTGACATGTATAAGGACATTAAAGTGATAACCTAAGAATAACTAACCAAGAGGGGGGTGAATTGGTTTTTGAAGCTTTTTTGACACTTAGTCTCAAAACAATTCGTTATACAAGATATAAATGTAAAGTATGATACGAAAATTAAATTTGCAAGTTTGATAACTTAATTCAAGTATAAATATAGCAAAATATAAATGACAATATAAAGTAAAGTGTGAAAATGTAAAGATAACAAACCGATTTAATGAGGTTCGATACACAATGTGTTCTACGTCCTCATTACCAAGCTCTCCGTCACGAGTAAGACCAAGTGTACTTAACTATGTCAACGAGCCGAGCCGAGCCACGAGCCGGAAAAAAAGATCTGGCTCG
>CAIGRR010029873.1:0-15934 GCA_903798365.1 Fraxinus sp. 1973-6204
TTTATTTATTATTATTTTATTTTTTATTTTTTTGAACATTTGAATTAGAATATCAGTCGTTTATCAATTTAAGGACGTGTTTTGCAGAGATTTTAAAAAATAAAAAAATTATCTTTGAGATTAATAAATTAATTTTGAGCATATTGGAATAATTTTTTGAAAGTACCATATTTCAAAAGAAGTTTTAAAAGAGCTCTTTTACAAATAACAGAAGCAGAAGTCCTTTAAAAAAAATCATAACCGATCATATCATCTCTAAGTCTATTTTTTTAAATCATATATCTATAATAAATTTATCAATATCAAAGAATTTTTCTTTTTATTTTTTAAAATCTTTGCCAAACATGTCCTTAAATTGATGGACGATTGATATTCTAATTCAAACGTTCCCAAAAAAATAAAAAATAAAAAAAATGTCAAACAAACCCTACCAGACCCTAACATCTCCAAGTCTATCTTTTTCAATCATATATCAATATGGTGTACAAAATGTACTCTTGGAATTATTGACAAAGTCACACCTCTAATATTGAATTATGTGTGAACAATAGCATCGTGTACACAACTTAATGATAAATAATATCGACCTACCTAAAAGCTTGGTTGCCAAAAACCAAAATTCCAAACTCGAGTTAATAAAGTGATCACATCCCGTAATTTAAAGTGGGATGGACTTAACTTTCAATACCCCATAGACATTTAAATATTTTATAAATTTGAATATTATAAAATTGTATAAAATAACTTAAACATGTGACTTCTGACTTTAACATTTCTTAACTTTTCAAGAAAGATGGCATTACATTTTTAATTTTTTTTTTTTCCCTTTCTTTTCCATTCTTTAAATTAGGGGTTAAATAATTATTTTCTCAAGTCAACAAATAAAGATTAGCCTCTTTTTGAGTCGTATTAAATTTTTCATTTTTATTCTTCTACTCATTTTTAACCACAAATTATTCAATAAAATAATATTTTTCATGACATCAATAATTTTTTTTTCAACCACACATTCTCTATCAATCTACTGTTCTAGAATACATTCTTTCAAAATAATGTGGCTCAAACACACCCTAAATAAATAATTTTTTATGGCCCAGGTTTTTCTTGGGGGAAGTTTCATATGACCGTGTTTTATTTATAAATAATAATTTTATTATTTATCCAATCTTGAATTATTGCTTTAAAGGATGCAAATTAAACGTAGCCACCTAATTATTCATGTTAATGAGAGGACAAAAAAAGATGTACAATGAAGTTAAAACCTCATATTAAAATATTTATAATTAAATAAAAATTTATTTAATAAACAATATTGATCTACGATGAGTCTTCTGAATACTTCACGATGCATGATATGAATCCAAGCCTCGCTTCCCCTCGTAGCACTTTTTTTTTTTTCCTGTCATTAATAAAACTCCCCACTTAAAGTAGTTAATGAAGCCTAAGACATTGGCATAAGATCTATATTTCTAAAAAAGTTTTTAAACAAAAATAATTTTTTTGTGCTATTGATAATTAAAAAATTACAAAAATTCAGATCCTAAATAATAGTTTTAAGTTTTAAGTTTTCAACCAATTTTTGTTCTTCTAATTAAGTTTTGATATTTCTAGATATAATCTTATTTAAAACTTGTTTGGCAAAGTTTCTATCATGTGAAAGATAATTTTTTCCTTTGAATGCATTGTTAAAAAGTAAGAAAAGGTTATGGATCCCATAAAACTTATAATTGATTTAAAAAAAAAAAAAATCATTGTCAAACAAGATAATGGCTTTTGCGGATGATTAAGTTGCTAATGAGTAAAAACATAAGTTTGTCCTGTTTGACAACTATTATTTAAGTAAAATGAAGTTATAAGTAGTGGTTTTTTTTTTTAGAATATATGATTAAAAAGTAGGTAAAAATTTTGAATTTATGTGCAAAATATTTTATTGTGTGAATGTGTAGTTGAATATGAGTATGTAAAAAAGAGTTTTAATATATTTGAAAACGCGTAGTTCGATCCTAACAATATCTAGATGGAGGTGAATAGATATATTATACGAAATTAAAATATTATAACAAATTAGCAACAAGTCACCAATTGTTATCTCTAGATGGTTAAACCATCACGTCATATTAATCCTATGTTTGAATACATCAAATTATATAAACAATAAATAAAGTAGTAAATCAACGCACAGTATGATCACAGAGAAATCCAACTGGGAAAAACTTCGGTCACTTTGCAAGGCAATCCACTATAAACGATTCAAACACTTACAGTCTATTAGATTAGACGACAAGCACTATTTGATCTCCCGACTGCAATTCATACAGCTCTCCTGGATATTGTGCTTCCCTACACCAATCCTTAGCTGCAATCGCCAAAGCTCTCTTGGAATCTGCTACCTCTAGTCTCGCGGAATCGTTTATCTCTTGTAGATCACGAAGAACACCATGTTCTTCACCGACTGGAATTCCAGTCAACTTTCATCGATCTTCAGCAACTCTGACAGATGCGGAGGAAATCACGATCTGTTATTTGGATTATAGATATGATATTTTTCTCACCAAAGCAATATCAATAGATGAATGTTGAAAGACAAAATATGGATGATCTCTCACAGATGAAGTTCTCTCAACGTTCAACCTTGTTAAAATACGTTCTGAGGTGTTTTGATATATATAGGTTATAAAATGAATGGGTCGGCGAAAAAGCCTTTAAATCGCGAAATAAAAATTTTTCGGACAGCACTATCGCTTGTGCGAGAGCTCAGCGAGAGTTGAACGATAGGCAGTCGCTCAAGCGAAGAATGGACGACAATCGAGCCAGAGCTTTTGACGCTTGAGCCAACCCATGTCGACAATCTAGCGAAAATTCACGCCGTATTTTCTTTCTTTTGCCATTCTCGAACCCTAGACCTAAAAACCTTAACTTTATATATTTGCACATAACTCCTTGACTTTTTACAACTTTACAGAATTGTCAATTTACAACATAAAACATAACAAGCTCCCACTTTGACATTCTTTAATAAAACTACTAACTAAAGTCAAGACAGTAATCAAATATAAATTACAGACTCAAAAAAAAAAAAAAAAACTTATGACACAACTAAATGACTTGAACGAATTCTGTATTTCGATCAGCACCTGTTTCCTGAAATAGACAACTTAACACCCAGTGTAAAATGTGTGGAAAGCAGTATAAGTAAAGCAGTTTAAACAATTTATAGAATATAGGAACTTTATGAATGATATAGTATTTTCAGCTTCAAACATGCATGCAAAATCAAGATATAGTACCAATGCAACCCAACATACTAAGAAGACACATCGATACTACTAAAACATCAAATTGAATTTAGCATAACTGAAGTTAAAATGTAAAATGTCTTTGAGTCAAATATTAAGATGTTGCAATATGCAGAAGGCAATAAAATTTCTGTTTGATAAACACTTTATTTTCTTTTTCTATTCCCTCTTTTTGTTACAAAATGATAAGGGTCAAAGAATAACATACATCTTAATGATGCTGGTGTAAGCAGTCATAAGTGTATGCAATGAACAATAAACTTTTCTACAAATCTATCTCAAATTATCCTTGGAGTAAATGATATAAGTGACCCATATGTGTTAAGTGTCACTAATTCTCTGGTAGTAGGACTCCAAACCTTAATTTTGTGAGAAAAGACTTGCAAAAAGTAGCATAAGATATTGAGCCCATTTTTTTTTTTCATATTTCTATTTATTATTGCAGGGATAATCTTGAGTTTAGGTCTGATCAAGAGGGTCAATTCACTTTCAAAGTCACCCTACTAACATGTGACAGTCATCCCAAGTCTCACACGCGCAATAAAATTTCACTATCAAGATCATAGTGTGTGCAGTGCAGATGGTATATGAAGAGATCTTTACTAAATACTCCATAAGTATCCTAAGCCAGTAATGAGAATTATGTTACAACTCACTCAATAAACTCATGCTTGATTACAACCAACAAAATCAAGTGTATTGTATATTATGATATAAAATAATTTTCTGCATAAAATACTTTTTGTTCTTCCTTTTTTTATTTTTAAATCATAACAATACAAAAAAATTTGTTTTTGTTTATTTTTCGTATAAAACATGAATGCACCAAGCACACAAAATAAAAAAAAATCAAATGCACACAAACAAAACACAAAAACAGAAAATAGAAATGCATGAGAACAAATAAATGAATAAACACGATGCATGCATAACTCAATGTCACATGATAGTAAAATACGAATATGCATCAATTATACTCAGTCAATGAGGCACACAAATACCAATAGCTGTTTTAAGAAATACAAATCGAAGACCATCCAACGGTTTAGTAAACAAGTCAGCTAACTGGTTCTCAGTAGAAATATGTTCAAGATTAACAACTTGAGTTTCCACAAGCTCTCGAATAAAATGATGTCTAATATCAATATGTTTAGTTCGAGAGTGTTGAACATGATTTTTCGAAATATTAATGGCACTGGTGTTATCACAAAACACAGTCATAGTTCCCTGTTCAATTCTATAATCACTCAACATCTGTTTCGTCCAAAACAGTTGAGTGCAGCAACTTCCTGCTGCTATATACTCGGCCTCTGTTGTGGATAATGAGATAGAGTCTTGTTTCTTACTCATCCAAGCAACGAGATTAGCACCAACATAAAAATAACATCCAGAAGTACTTTTTCTATCATCGACGTTTCCAGCCCAATCGGCATCGGAATAACCAGCAAGATCTAGATAAGAGTCCCGAGAGTACAGGATCCCATAATCTACAGTTCTATTGACATATCTAATAATATGTCGTATAATGCTCAGGTGTGATTCCTTGGGATCAGTGTGAAAACGTACAAAAACCCTTACACTAAAAGCAATGTCAGGTCTACTAGCAGTGAGGTAAAGTAAGCTACCTATCATACTCATATACAATGTTTGATCAACACTTTTACCTGTAGGATCTAGACCTAATTTGACATTGGTGTTCATGGGGTTCTAGTATGTTTCTTGTAGTCTAGTCCAAAGCGTTTGACAAAGTTCTTGGCATATTTCGATTGATATATGAATAATCCCTCATTAGTTTGCTTGACTTGAAGACTAAGAAAGTAAGTTAATTTTCGAATAATGCTCATCTCAAATTCTTGTTTTATGCACTCAGCAAAGTCATGAGCAAGAGAATCAACAGGAGAATCAAAGACGCTGTCATTTACATAGATCTGAGTTATGGTGATGGTTTCCTCAATTCGTCTTATAAAAAGGGTTATGTTTGCACCACCTGTCATGAAACCATGTTCCAAGAGATATGCAGTAAGCATATTATACCAAGCTCATTCACATTTTTCAAAACGATTTTATTGACCTTTTTAATTTAGAGACTCCTCAAATAGTTCACGATAAGACTCGTGAATGTCGATCTCATCCTCAAACTCTTCCTCAAATTGTTCACTCTCATCCTCCCTTTCAACCTTCTAGATCCCACGGTTAGATTCTATTGTAGCACTCGAGGTAAAGACCATGAAATTTTGTTCATCCTCACCACCAAATGTCTCATTCTGAGAACTGAAATCTGACTCCTCATCACTCATGGTCACGGCTAAGGCCCTACGTCGTTCTTTACCCAAACTCCTCTTCAGATTAGGACATTCACTCCTAATGTGACCAACTTCTTGTACTCGTGGCATTGAATAGATTGAGGTTTTTTAACGAGAGTCCTAGATGTGTTTTTCTCACGTCTACCTCTCTAGAGTTTATTAGGGACATCATTTTTTCACTCCTGAGGCTTTCTCCTATTCCTTATCACATTTTGAAATTTTTTAACAAAATAAGCTATTTCGTCGTCCCTTAGAGTCTCAGTATCAGTGGACTCGTCTCCTCTTCTCTAATGGTATTCATAGCGATGGGTTTAACTTTTTTAGGTTGAAAGATGGTGAGTTCATAAGTTTGAAGTGATCTTACGAGTTCTTCAATCTTAACAGCGTCTAAGTCCTTATTTTCTTCTATCGCAGTAACCTTATGTCTAAACCTCTCGGGCAGGAATCTAAGAACTTTTCTAACAATTTTAAACTCGGGGATCTTTCACCTAAATTAAATTTAGAGTTGACTATGTCATTTAACTTCGCATGGAATTCATCGAACGATTTATCGTCCTTCATTTTAATCTCTTCAAACTTAGTGGTTAACATCTACAATTTAAAATTTTTAACCATTTTAGTTCCCTCGTGTGTGATTTCTAAGATATCTCAAACCTCTTTAATAGTTTCACACATCGAGACTCTCCTAAATTCTTCTGCAGACACAGCCATGAACAAGGCATGAAAGCCCTTACTATTCCAATTACACTCATCTAAATTGGTTTTAGTCCACAGTGCGATATTAGTAGGTGTGACTACACCAGCAACAGTTGTTGAAGGTGGAGCCCACCCATTTTGAACGCTAATCCAAATACATTCATCCAAAACCTTAAGGAAAGCTCTCATCCGAACTTTCTAGTAGGCATAATTGCTTTTGTAAAAAAAAAAAAATTGAGACACAGACAGTGACCGACTCATTTAAAATATAAAAAGGGTCAGTAATCGATTTAAGACTCTAATACCAATTGAAAAACGCGTAATTCGACCATAATAATACATAGAGGAGGGTGAATAGGTTTATTATGCGGAATTAAAATATTATAACAAATTAGCAACAAGTCACCAATTGTTATCTTTGGATGCTTAAACAATCACGTCATATAATTCCTATGTTTGAATACTGCAAATTATATAAACAATAAATAAAGCAGTAAATCAACACACGGTATGATCATGGATAAACCCAACTGAAAAAAAACTCCGAGCACTTTACCAAGCAATCCACTATAAACGATTCAAACACTTACAGTTTACCAGACTAGACAACACGCACTATCTGATCTCCCGACTGCAATTCTTACAGCTCTCCTGGATACTGTACTACCCTGCACCAATCCTTAGCTGCAATCGCCAAAACTCTCCTGAAATCTGCTATCATGCAGCACTCCTAGCCTCACGGAATCATCTATCTCATGGGATCACGAAGAACACCCTGTTCTTCACCGACTGGAACTCCAGCCAGCTTTCCTCGATCTTCAACAACTTTGACAGATGCGGAGGAAAGCACTGTTTGTTATTTGGATTATAGATATGATGTTTTTCTCACCAAAACAATATCAATGGACGAAGGTTGAAAGAAAAAATATGGATGATCTTTCACATATGAAGTTATCTCAACGTTTAACCTTGTGAAAATACGTTCTGAGGTGTTTTGGTATATATATGTAGGTTATAAAATGAATGGGCCGGGGAAAAGCCTTTAAATCGCGAAATAAAAATTTTCCGGACAACACTATCGCTCGTGCGAGGGTTCAGCGATAGGCTGTTGCTCAAGCGATGAATGGGTGACAGTCGAGCGAGAGAGTTTCTGCTTTTGACTCTTGAGCCAACCTATGGCGACAATCTAACGAAAATTGGCGTCGTATTTTCCTTCTTTTGCCATTCTCGAACCCAAGACCTAAAAACCTTAATTTTATATATTTGCACATAACTCCTTGACTTTTTAAAACTTTTACAATTCTGTCCTTTTTCTTTACAGAATGGCCAATTAACAATATAAAACCTAACAAAATTGTTACATAACTTGGGACGGTATGTTAGTAACTAACTTCAATTATTGAAAGCTAATAGTAATGAAAGTTGGAGAGTATATTCTATAATTTGGAGATTATCTATAAATTTAGAGAGTTAAAATTTTGAAGTACTCCAACAAGCTCTTTATATTTAACACTTAATTTTACTACTCCCGAAAAATAATTATTGTTTTTCTTTATCTTTTATTTTAACTAGATTTTCTTTAGATTATTTTATTTTTTTCCTACATTGAAAATTGAAACACTTTGAATGCAAATAATTATAGAGAGTGAGTTTGACTTTCTAAATTAAAATGTTAATTTAAAGAGTCTATTGTAGTATAATTTTAAATGTTGACTATTTAAAATAGAGAGCATCTCATGTTTAAAGAGTCTCTTAGAAATGCTCTAAAGAAAAAAGTTTAACTTCTTGATGTGAAAATGCCACTTTAGTAAGTAGACAAGATAACTCTTGTCCATGGGGGACAAGATATCAATTTTATGGTAGTACAATATGTTGAGAGTTGCTATTATATATTTTTAGAAGTTAGATGATGTGTAATAAAGTGTTTGTCAATTCATAGAAATAGGTTTGTAAGATGCAAACAATATTGGAGTTCAAGTACTCTATCAATAGATTCAAATTCCGCTACTTAATTGCATAATTAATTCTATAATCATGAATTGTACTTTCATGAATCACCATCTCATGTAATTTTAACTATTTACTCGATCCTTTAGTTTCATTTGAACCATGCTACTCCCTGGTAGTATAGGCCCATGTGGCGCTGTACAACTATTATAATCAATTTCAATTTGGGTGAATTGTACTGAAGCTCACTAAACTTTCTCCATACTTGCAATTAAGTCACTGAACTTCAATTTGGTGCAAATGAGCTACTTTACTTTGATTTACTAGCAGTCGCTAGACCTCATGTCACTCCATTAGGACGATCCATGTTCCATTGGACCGATTGTTCTAATATGTGTGGTACCTTGTATACTTTTTTATAAATTGCGCGAGGACATTTTTTAACCATCCTCACGACAATTGGGTACCTTGAGCTCTAATATAAACAAATCTTTTGAAACGGTACGGTCTAACCAAAAGTGAAAAATAGGATAAGAAAATAGAAGTTGGTTTGATGGACACAAATTACCTAGTTACATGTAATATAAAAACCTTGGAAAATTAGCCATTTACAAAAAATAAACATAAGGAAACAATCTTCAAATAAACCATTTTCTAATAAGTGGTTTGTCGGTAATTAGCAATTTCTTTCTCTTGATAAGAAAATGGGTAATTATATTACCACTACAAATTTTAATTACTACACCACATTATAATCACACCACAATTAAAATATATTTTTAATAAATACACCACAATAAATTTACAATTATAATCCTAATTCAATAAAAACAAAAAATAATAAAATATTGTGGTATACTAGACGTGTCTATTAATCTGTTACCTTGTGTCTCTCATTTGCGTTTGTAGTAATTTTCTAATTTTATATGGGTAATTATATTACCACAACAAAATTTACTAGTTACATCACATTATAATCACACCACAATTAAAATACATTTTTAATAAATACACACGATAAATTTACAATTATACTCCTAATTCAGTAAAAACAAAAAAATGAAAAAAACATAATCCTTATTTTCTCTAAATTATGTGAACTAAACGTGTGTTCGAGTTTGGACTAGTAAACAACTTCCTGAACCCCAACTAAGCATGGATTGAAGAGAGAATTGTTATCAAATGTACCAAGAAAAATGATAACTCATGTGTTAAAATCATGACTACAGAAAGACAATCTTCGAATAAAATTAAATAATCATGGTGATAAATTCTTAATTTTCAAACTTGACAAATAAATTGAAAAAATTCATCTATAAATCGTAGTCAGATAGAGTGTAAATTAATTTACTGTGAGAAAAAGAAAATTATCTTGCTGCCGTGGAAGAAAGTAAAAGCCGTCGGAAAACTATGAGCAATGAGATGTTGAGGAAAAAGAAAGAAAGAAATTAGGTTTTATATTTGTGGTGTAACTATAATTTATTTAATTAAAAAGTATATTTAAACCCTAATTATGTCATTTTACTTACAAATATTTTAGTAAATAAGAAAATTGTAGTGTACTTAATAAAATTTGTAGTGGTAATATAATTATCCTAAGAAAATTAGTCAAATGGAGAATATCAACTATGCTTCTTGCACATAAGTGGTTGACATCAATTTTGACACCCTCTATGTGTAAAAATTCGGACCATTGAATGAAAATGTATAAAAAAATAACCAACTCATGTGCTGATGTTGATGTAGCATGATTGAATATATATTGTTCTATTCAAATATTAGATATAACTTTTAAAAATTAAATTGGTTTTTTACTTGTAATTTCATAATGATTTTATTCACAAATAAAAGAAAGAGTTTCATTTTTGAATGAAGTTACACAATACAGTGTGAATAGGTCGATACAAACACAGAAGATGGATAGATGTTTACTTTCTTCTCATGTGGGGAGAGAAAACACATCTATCCTCCTTCTCCTTGCTGTCAAGATAAGTACTTCGAGCATGGACCAAGTCGACTGACTGAAAATTATTAACTATTCCAGTTTTACAGGAGATCTTGTAGGCTTGTAGCCTAAAATCAAAAGAAAATCTTAAATTTATTATACTTAAATATTCTTAATGAGTTACAAAACTAGATGCATTAAGGAGACTGAAACCCTATTGCATGTACATATTTATTTGCCATCTTCATTACTACTTCAAACTAGTTCTACCATTGCAGGAATTTTCCTACTGTGAATAATAGTTGAAGCTTAACACTAAAAAGCATACACTGAAATACTTAATGATACATCACTTCACCACATTATCACCTTACCCTACCCACCCCTCCCCCTCTTAGTCATCTTCTTGACAGTACAAATTTTTCTTGGAGTGATTTGGATTTTGGCTTCAAATTTTCATCATTTTCTGATAATTTTTGGTAAAGATCCCCCCTCCCCTTTCTCAATTCCATTAATCAGATCAGCACCAATGGAGGGTTGGAGCTTGATCATCGGAAAAGAAAGTACTGCATGATTCCTCACTGAAGAAAAAGTTGTGCTCTTCAATTTTCACGGACTGTGGCATATATGCTTTGTGGACATCTTTAAGAATACTTGCTTTAGTGTCTGAAAACTGGAAACTGCAATTCATATTCTCAACGATATCCAAGAATTCTTCGTGTGGGCTCTGATGAAGAATCACATTCTTGGAGAAAGATGAAATAGCTGCAGTTGGGCTATTGTTAGTTTCTTCATTCAAGATTGCACTTGAATAATCAGTGCTATCAGATGATCTGTTTTCTTTGAAATTCTCAAAGTTTGCATCAGAATCTGATTTAGCATCGCCTTTTTCACAAGTTTCTGACTTTACTGCCTCTTTCTTGACAGAAATCTTGATTTCAGCACCTTCGTCTAGCTTTGATTTCAGGTCCAGAATCTGAAAAAACATGCAGAAAATTAAAAGATTTTATAGCGTGCTCGACTGAATCTTTGCTCGTTTGGGCTTGATGAGTTCTGTACCGTATGGGGTAACTTTATTAACGATGTTTATATTTTGATATTTAATCGAGGTAGAACTTATCCGCGTTTTAATGTCTTTATAAACAAACTAATTAAAGAATTCGTAGCATACCTCTCCAAGTAGAGCTTCATTATCACTTTGAAGAGTTTCATAGTTGAGTTTAAGGGCATCATAATTGGCTTTGAGAAGGCCATAATCTCTCTCCAATTGCTTAGTTTTCCACCGTGCTCGGCGGTTTTGGAACCAAACCGCCACCTGTCGTGGTTGCAGGCCAAGTTCTTTTGCCAACTTCACCTTTCTATCAGGTTCGAGCTTATTTTCGACTTCAAAATTCTTCTCTAGTGCCTTAACTTGATCGACGTTTAATCTCCTCTTCTTTTGGCCTAATTCTTCAACACAACCTTCCTCATCTAACCCTTCAAACATGCTTTGAAACTCCCTTGTGTAAACATGATTGTTTCCTTGCTCACGTTCATCTACACCAAGCAAAACAACTTATAATTAGAAATTAAGTAAAAGTGAGTAAAATAAGAAAAGTACGGTGGGACAAGAAAACATATTTTCACCTGTAGTATTATGACAGATGGACACCAGAGCACCCAATGAATCACTACTGCCAGGTCTCTTCATGTTTGACGAGTGATAACTGTATTAAAATCTATAGAATTTAGATCAGAACTAGCAAAATCTGTTCTTAGAGAGCCATCAAGAACATACAAGTCTCTTCATTTTCAAGAAAAGGTGGAATCCAAATTCACACAAGTCATAACCAGAGAATCCCAAGAGGCATAGATTTGTATACATGTAAATTCACTATGCAGCTTTTTCTCTTTCTTGGGTACTCCATTTTTCTCCTTTTTTATCACTTTCTTTGCCTCTGAATTCATCAAAAAGAAAAAGCAAACAAAACCCAAAACCCAAAATATGAGTAATCAAAAACTGCACTCTTTCTTTACATGATCATTACTTCAATCAATTCAAGAACCATATATTGAACAAATATGGGGTGGGGAGTGTTGGGGGGGTTGGTGTAAGGGGGGAAGAAGGATGGAAGAGATCAGTAGACCAATTCAGTACTCAGCTGACACCCCAAATTTTGTCTTTAAATAAAACCGAATGGGGTCACATATAAGGTTAAAATCTGACTTGGGTTAGGTATATTTGTGCAATATGGGTTTGGGTACAAATGAAAATGAAATGAAACTCAAATTCAAATTTCTTGTCCACCGGCAATAGCTGGTGGTTTTCGACCGTTTTGTGGGAGATATTTTATTTTTTGCGGTGCTAATGTAATAAGAGGTTTTGATGAGCTGTGATAAGTTGAAATTTTTGGGATGTCTGGTGCGGCTTGGCTTGAGTCGAGCTGTTTTAGATTTTGGTGGGGACGTGGGGTCAGTGGATGGTGACGTGATTTAGCCTCTGATTGGTTGGTGGCCATTATTTTCAAATAGAATTAAATTTCTTTGTTGGAAAGAAGTTGACACCCTTGTTGGCTTTTACTTACGGGGAGGGAGGTCCACCGTCCATGTGGGACCTATGTGAATAAAAAGGTTAAAAAAAATCCTCCCATTCTCCTTATTGTGAGTATGCTGTGAGAGAACAATATTTTGAATAGTAATTTTTAGGACAATGTGTGTTTAAAAAGTAAGAAAAATTTTAAATTTAGTTGTAAAATATTTTATTGTGTAAATGTGTAATAGAAAATAAGTATGTAGCCATGTAGGAAAAAAAAATTGAAAATATGGTTGTCAAATAGGGGCTTAGAATGACGAGATTCAAGCTTAGAATGACGAGATTTGGGCCTTGTTTGATAACCATAGTTTTTAAAAATATAATTTTAGAAATTGATTTTTAGGAGAATATATGATTAAAAAATAAAAAATAGTTTTGAATTTACGTGCAAAGTATTTTATTATGTGAATGTGTGATTAAAAATGAGAATGTAGAAAAAAAGAGTGAAAAATATTGTTGTCAAACTGGGGCTTAGTCCAATTTGATTTAGATAAAAATTAACTTTTTATTAAATTTTGATAAAAATTGCTTGAAGTATAATTAAAAAAATTGATAAAAATTGTGAATTATGCCCATGTTTGGTTCCCATTATTATTATTATTTTTTTTTTTTAAAAAAAGAAGCTTTGAATAGTATTATAGGAGAATTTGTAGTTAAAAAGTAGGAAAAAATTTTGGGTTTACTTGCAAAATATTTTATTGTGTAAATGTGCTGTTGAAAATAATCATATAGTAAAAAGAGTTTTAAAATAAGGAGCACCAAAATATAAAATGTGGAGTTGAAAATGAAAGTCAATAAATTTAAGAAATCTACTAAGCCCCGTATTGAATCGTGATTTTTTAGGAGAATGTGTGATTAAAAAATATGGAATTTTTTTCGATTTTCGCGTATAATATTTTATTGAATGAATATGTGGTTGAAAATAAATATGTAAAAAAAAAAGTTGAAAATAATAGTTGTCAAACTGGGGCTAAAAAACTTTAAACAGCTCATAGGTTAACCTTTAATAGGTAAAGTTGTAAATTTAGTCCCTAACCTTTGGTCAAAGTTACGATCTCGCCATCAACTAATTTTCATATGCTTTTTGTCTCTCAACCTTTGAAAAGTTAGTAAATAAGGACCTCATCATGGTTTCTATAAATTTTTCTGGCATGTAACTATGTAAGTTGAGCGCATCATCTCATTTATATATAAATGGTAAAAATGCCAAGCCACTTAATCCATTAAAAAGAATAATAAACAATTATTTAAAAACAACATTTGAACAAACCAAACATGTAGGTCAGCTTAGCTTACTGCGTTTAATGCCCGGACAAAAATATTGAAGATGTTCTTAGAGCCTGTTTGGTAGGGCTATTAATCAGATTAAAATTGAAAATATGGCCGTTGTTGGGTCTCACTCGTCTAATAAAAGTCAACAATAACGGCTAGTTTTTCAATTTTAATCCGATTTTAATCTCTACCAAACACACTCTAAATCATTGTCGTTTCTATGATTTTGTTTTAGTTGCTACTTGTGTGATTCATTTTATGCTACTATATGAAAATTGAACTTAAATTTTTGTTGTAGTGGTTCATGGTTTATTACTAGCATAATTTTGTACTTTCTAATTATGTGAATTATTTGTTGAGACTTACGCTTCAATGCCCTAAAATCTTATGCACCCTCTTTAGCCTTTTTAAAGACTGAACANAGACTTAAATTTTCAATTTGCCTAAGTTAATAAACATAATTATACTATAAGAGCATGTTTATTACTCCTTCCGTCCCAATTATATAAGTTGAGTTTTCTTTTTCTCTTGTCCCAAATATATCCTGATGTATAATATTTTGTTGTGTTCATTTACAAATACACCCTTATTAAATTTTTCCCACTTAATCTGTCAACTTCTTGAAATCATTCAACTACACACATTTTCGACTTCTTGAAAAAATGGAACAACTCTCATTTCTTCTTCTTCTTTGAATTCTTTATTAATTCCAACAATAACTTAGTTTAACACACTGAAAATTAAATAGGGGTAAATTATGAAAGATCTTGGCAAAAATTAATTTTTCAATGGCATTAAAGAAACTTTCTTAATCTATGTGAAAAACGAAACAAACGTATATAATTGGGACTGAGGGAGTATCTTTTTTTCTTTATTTTTAATTTTAGTTTTTCTTGGCTATATAAACCAAGAATCTTCTCTTCTGACTGCATGCATGCATAGTTGATCCAGTATGGGACATTAATTTGTATTTCTGACCAATGACCTAGCTACATAACTTTTTTGGACTATTTCTTTTATTTTATTATTAAATATGATGAACAATTGAATACACGAACCATTTAAAGTTGCTAAATAATGATAGGTAGAAGCCGATCAATTTGGCAACCACATTAAAGGTAGATGCCATAATATTAATTTTTCCAAATGGATTGACATATATATGCATATTTTATGAATTTTTTTTATTAATATTTCCAACTTATAACAATTTCATCGAGTTTGTCCTCCTCTAATTCTTGATATTTATACCGGCAACATTTCTAGTATGTTGAACTTGATTGTTTGGTGGATAGTTTCTATCGAATTGACAAATGAAAGCCAATTTTTTTAGGGTAGAGTAATCAGAGGTGCGAAACCCGATTACTAGGTGGGACAAGCCTAGGCTGGACGGGAGTAGGTGCTAATATGCTATGAGGGGATGGGAGTGGAAGTCTCGTCTAGGCTCGAACTTAAGAACATCTATCTACTCTAATGACATATTAGGAATTACTAATGTAAATATAATTCAGAACAAAAAAAAAAAAAAAATTTGACATAAACCTAAATCTAAACCTTTTAAACATGTCCAAAAAATAAAGCCCTTTTATTTCATCCCTAAACCATTAATATAATTACAAACCAACGGTCCTCATTAATTTTCTTTAGTGATAGCTTTTTTTAGGTGGGAAATTAATGGGATCCAACAACTTTAAATCTAATAATATTCCTAATTGATGAGATTTAATAATTAATTAAAACTTGTCATTGAGATTATAATCTTGAAAAGATCATTTGTGGTTAATCAATGCTACACGTGTGCAGTGCAGGTGGTTTTATGTCGCTTTTCAATGATAAGTGTACAATGCAAGTGATTATTTAGGGTATTATATATAGGGTTAAAAACTATTTAGAGTTGTTGGAT
>CAIGRR010029918.1:0-14161 GCA_903798365.1 Fraxinus sp. 1973-6204
ACTCTATCTTTGTAGTGGTTGATAGGTTCTCCAAGATGGTTCACTTCATTCCCTGCAAGAAAACTATAGATGCTGTTAATGTGGCTTTACTGTACTTTCGTGAGGTCTATCGACTGCATGGACTGCCGACATCTATTGTGTCTGATCGGGATACTCACTTCCTCAGACATTTCTAGCGCATTTTATGGCACTCGATCAATACAAAGTTGGACTTCAGTAGTGCATACCACACTCAGACAGATGGTCATACAGAGGTCGTTCTTTGGGTGATTTACTACGTTGCTTGGTTGGTGATCAGATCAAGTCTTGGGATCAGAAGTTGTGTCAGGCATAATTTTCTCATAATCATGTTGTTAACCGGAGTATAGGGTTTAGTCTATTTCAGGTGGTGTATGGTCTTGTTCATCATGGTCCCTTGACTTGGTCCCAGTTTCTACTACTGTTAAAATGCATGGTAAGGCCGAGGACTTCATTCAACAATTGAAGTAGGTTCACTCACAGGCTCATGATCAGTTGTAGGTCGATGTTACTAAGTATAAGCATGATACGGATCTTAAACACCGGCATGTTGAATTTGAGGTAGGTGACTTTGTTTGGGCGGTGTTAACAAAAGATCATATTCCTGCTCATGAATACAACAAGCTTACTGCAAAAAAAGGTTGGTCCATTGGAGGTCATTGAGAAGATTAATCCAAATGCTTATCATTTGAAGCTGCCAAGTCATATTCGTACATCCGACATGTTTAATGTCAAGCATCTGGTATCATTTCGTTGTGATAATTCTGATGATGATGAGGCTTCTTCCTCTTCAAATTCGAGGGAGAATTTTTCTCACCCTGGGGAGAATGATGAAGTGTGTATGGAGTTAGAGTTGATGACGAAGTGGGGTCGTAAGGCAAAATAATGATTTCATGATAACTTCGGGTTTGTTCGTTTTTGNGATGAGGCTTCTGCCAAGTCAAATTCGAGGGCGAATTTTTCTCACCCTGGGGAGAATGATGAAGTGCATAAAGAGCTAGATTTTATGATGAAGTGGGATCGCAAAGGAAAAAAATGATTTCATGATAACTTCGGGTTTGTTCGTTTTTGACGAATTACTAGTCTAATTCGATTAAAAACGGGCCAAGTGTTCTAGTTGTCCCATCCAACAGCTTAAGTGTGACTATACCAATACTAACTACCCAACAATGTGCGTTATTTCCCATGACCACAACACTTTTCGAACTTGTTTCATATGTTGAAAACATATCTCGATTGGGACACACATGCAAAGCACAAGCTGAATCAAGAATCTAATCATCATCAGGTTTGGAGTCTTCGTAAAATTAGCCAACACATCTCCATCACTCAAATAGTTCTCTAAAACATCGACTTCACCTGTAGTTTCTGATTTCTTTCCCTTCTGATTTGCACACAAATTTCCTTTATTCTGCAACTTGTTGCAATCCTTCTTGATGTTTCATTTCTTCTTGCAATAAAAAAAAACTTGATTACTGAAATTAGACTTTGACCCGTCCCTTCCGTAACCACCATGAACAACAAGGTCTTCTCCATCTCTTGTCTCAAATCCAATCGAATGCTTCAATTCATCCTTTGAAAACAAAGCATCATACGTATCTCCAATGGTGAAAGTATCACAACTATACAAAATCATGTCTCTAAACATTGTAAACTAAGAGGGAAATGAACACAAAAGGATTAAGGTCAAATATTCTTTATCTTACTTTAACTCTAAAGTCTCTAAATCAACGACCATTTCTTTAAAAACGATCAGGTGATCTTCCAAATATTCGCCTTCTGTCATGCGATGAGAATACAAATGCTGCTTCGAGTGCAATTCTCTAGTTAGACTCTTAATTATGCAAAATTGCTCCAACTTGAGCCATAACGCAGTTGCAGTTTTCTCCTTCAAAACGCCCTATGAACATTATTTGAAAGATAAAGATAAATTTGTGAAAGTCCCTCCTGATCCTTACGTTGTTTCTTTTTCGTCGTCTAAGTTGTGAGCATCTTGTCAAATCCCAATAACGCATCATCCAAATCCATCTGAGTGAGTATTGTTTACATCTTTACCTCCCACAATGATAATTCAGTGGTGTGTCTAAAAACAGAATGTCATACTTTATGGTTGTCATCATGAACAAAGAAACCTCGAACAAATCAAATCAAAACTTTAATACCACTTTAGGGACCAAACAAAGATTATGTATGCTATGATACCACTTGTTAGGGGTGGAACGAGGTTACATAGCACAATATGAAGTACTGATCAAAACTAGTGTTCTAAAAAGCGGCGCCTAAGCGCTTGGTGTCGCTTAATCGCGCAATGAGAGCAAAACACCTTGCTTCGCGCTTTTTTGCTCTTTTTCAAATTTTCACTTTTTTTAAAAAAATTTAAATAATATTTAAAAAAATGTTTTTTTACACTTTCTAACGCCTAGGTTTCGTCACGCTTTACGTTTTTTAGAACACTGATCGTAACAATAAGAACACAAGAAACAAGAATTTAATTTGGTAGAGGAATTGGAGATTTTATTCACTAATAATGGAGAGAGAAATTACAACAATATTGTATTCCTACACAATTCTAACTTACAGTAATCATGAGTTAAAACCATGTTCTAACTATAAAGAGAAGCTAACTATATATAGGGGTACATGTCTAACTTTAATAATAACCTAAAAATGAAGATTTGGTCAAAAATACGTGGAATAAACAAAATAAGGAAAATCCGAAATGGTGGGCCACTTGAGCATCAGACGAGTGGCAGTTTGCTGCTAAAAGTTTCGTCGCGCCACTCATTCGTCTGCTAGCAGTAGGCTAGCACCATCAATCCCTTTTTTCTCCATGGACCCTATTTAGAATCTTCAAGGCCCAATACACAAATCATGCAAACCTAGATGAATTTGGGTCAGAAACTCAACACAAATATATACTAATCAATGGCTGATAAAACAAAATTTAACAAAGCACTTAGTACTTATTACAATTCCAAGTTTTTTGAGACATAATATAAGTTATTAGAATTTTCCTGAGGTCCATTACTTTCTTTATATGCATTATCAGGTAGAGGACTTATTTGAATAATACTTTAGCAGAATCTTTAAGTGTTTCAAGATGCTACAAAAAAAACTTGTATTTTATCATCTCTAAATTTGGCTTGTTACAACTAACAAGGGAGCACCTCTATTTATATTGCTTAGTGGACTCTTCTACATACCAAAGTAAATTTATCTTCCAACTATCTGATAAGTTCGTTTTATACACTTATTTATAGTACAAAATATGGACAATTGTTGGTAAATATATCGAAATATGGCTTAATTCTATATAATTATGTTTTGTAGGATAATATTGATGAATATGTTGGAATTTAGGAAAAAGAAGCGAAAAATGACTAAAACGGAAGAAAACTAAAGTTCAGGGCCCAAAGTGCAAATAGTCGATAGATGACCCAGAAGAAGAAACAAAAATGTGAAAGAGTTAAAAACCAACTGAGTGAAGGAATGAAGTGTTGGAAGAAGAAGAAACGAGAAAATAGGTCAAGAAACGAGAAAACGGAGTTCGGGGACTAAAACACAACATTTGGATTTTAATCTACACTATGCAGTCGCATGGTTAGCTTCAGGGAATAAAAGGGATGAGTTTCATTGAACTATGCGGTCGAATGTGTTTATACTATGTGGTCGCATGGTTAGCTTCATAGAGAAAAATATGATTTTCCTTATATGATTTCAACTCTTATGGAAACAAATATTGGGGCATCTTTTAAAGACCTAGGGTCGTCCAAAAGTAGTTACGATGCATTACAACACATTCTAAGAGATTTTGGGAGCATAGAATGAGGTAAAAGACACAAAGATCGATTCCAATACTCGAAAATTCAATTCAAGTTTTATTTGGGTGATGTCGATTCTTCAATATTTCTTTCATTTTCTTTCTCATAACATGTTAGGCTAGTCTCTTTTTTTTTTTTTTTCTTAGAGAACGATGAACCATGCAAATATGAATTTTTAATCTTTAATTTTACATACTTGACATTGAAAACATGTTTTTGGACATTAAATGATTTATATGATTTTCTTTTCTTCCTAATTATTGTACACGGTAGTTTTGTAAATGTGGTGGCCTATTTTATGCATTCAAAAGAAGGAAAATAAGTTCGATATATATAAATTGTCATAGGGTCCAATAGAGGATAGAAATATATCGTTATACTCTATGTGAATTTTTAAGTGTTCATAAAAATTCATTTACTTTTATATATTCACATCCGTCATAGAAATATAGTTGGGTCATATATAAAAGTAAGTTTAACCTTACTGGAGAGAGATTGTTAAATAAAATAGGAACATTGATCCGTCAAAATTCAATCATGTTGTCAATGTGTAAAACAAAGGTTAAAATGATTATTGCATGGGAATTCGGGATCCTAGCGCGTTTATCATTTATTAAACACATTAATTTGTATAAAGAATAATTTACATTTATTATAGTTAATTTACTCATAATTGCATAAATAGATTAATTTATTCATAATTTTGTTCCAAACAACATATCATATTATTCATGTTTCGGTTATGGTTACGATAATTAAAATTAAACTAATCAATATCTATGGGACGATACTTGGACTCAAAATTCATTTTCTTACTTGTTAACTAATCGTACACTTCGGTGGTCTTAATTCGAAATATATTTTCGAGAATAAGTTTTTGGCGCTGTTGTCGGGGATTGAGTTTTAGTTTGATTTTATTTAACTCGACACTAATTTGAACATTTTTAGTTATATATTTCTTTTCATTTTAGTTTATCTTAGTGCAACTATTGTTTTTCTTTCAAGTTTTGTATGCGAATGTTACTTGACGGTGAATTGAATAACAGTTGATCTAGAAATCGAACGCACATTTCATCGTAGACAAAGGAAAGTAAGAGCAGCACAGCAGAAAGACCAAAAATAACGAGTACAAATAGCTAATGAGCAAAACATCCAATAGTTCAAGTCAATGAAAAAGAAGTCGTTGATGAGGGAAATATGCTTGTTGGGGATTTCATGACTCCAGAGATCATTCAAAGTCAATCCATAAACCATATCAAAATGTGTAACAAAAGTAGTAGAAGATATTAAATTGGTTCCCAACATATTCCATAAAGTCGAACCAAATAGTTAAGGATTCCAAGATTAAAATATAAATCCCCATGCTTCAAATCACCAACAATGCACCTCCAAATGTCTATCATTCTCAATTAATTTCTTGCAACATTCTAGGATATCAATAACTAGTAATTGTTTGCCTATGAATGCATATGACAAATAACTTATTACTCTCGTAGAAATATTAGATGCATTAATGTGTAAAAGTGCATGCCTCATGCGAAAAAATATTATTACATGTTAGACCATCATCTAATCTATTTATGGGGTATTGATTATTTACCATGCCATAGTAGAATGCTTCTCCTTCAATGCTCATTAAACTCTTCACTTGCATAGAGTCAATTAGGTACTCAATGGGTGGTACCCCCACTAAATAAGTCTTCATGGAATGAGTTTTTGAGTTCTTGCAATAAACAAATATCCAAACTATGGAGGGGTTTGTTAGTTCTTACTAAAGTCCTCACAATCTTATATTTTTTTGCATAGAAACTCAATTTTGATTTTTCTTTCCTCTTTCTTTTCTCTCATGTGGCTCGGCTTTTTTTTTTTTCTCACAATTAGCCACATCACTATTTTAGCTCCTATTCTCCTTTTGCCTTTCTTTGTTTTTCTTTTTCTTTCTCACCACTCAATCTCAATTGGTCCTTATAGACCTGTTGTGGTGTTAATGGTACAAGAGTAACAGCTCTCTCATCTTTTACAAAGTTGTACCTATTCTTGAATCCATCATGTTTAACCTTCCTATCATACTACCATGACCTTCCCAACAAAATGTGTCCAGCATGCATAGGAACCACATCACTTCATCGCTATACTTTCCAATTGAAAAATTAATCAAAACTCTTCTATTCACCTTAATCTCTCTACGTTCATATAACCACTACAATTTATAAGGTTTAGGATATTTTATCGTAGTCAATCCTAATTTCTTAATAAGTGTAGTACTATCAATATTAGTACAACTAGCTCCATCAATAATCATACTACATATCTTCTTGTTGACGTGGCATCTCGTATGAAATATGTTCTCCCTTTGTTGCTCCAAGTCATCCACTTTGATTTGAGCACTAAGANTATCCATATCAATATTCATACTACATACCTTGTTGTTGACGTAACATCTAGTATAAAATATGTTCTCCCTTTGTTCCTCCAAGTCATCCACTTTGATTTGAGCACTAAGAGCTCGCCATGTAACCAATAGCTCTCCCACTGCGTACCCCACTTTTTCACCATTACTAGCATATTCCAATTCCAACATGTCATCATATTCACCCTCACTATCACTTACTACTTCTCCATTGTCACACAAAATCATCGCGCTTTTGTTTGGACATTGAGAAATAATGTGTCCCGATCCCAAGCACATAAAGCACCTGATATCCCGATTTCGAAAGGGTTGGAAATCCGTCTTGGGTGTAGTTTTGCTAGCAACTTCCTCTATTCCCTTCGATGGCTCAGTTCTACCCTTTGAAACAGCCCAATCACCTTTATTGTTATCCCACTTCGATTTTCAAAAAGAGTTAGAACCCGAAGAACCCAATGAATAGCTAGTTGTCTCCTTTCTCTTGTATTGTCTTTCCACCTTCATAGCTAAATGTAACATGTCTTCCAACTCTACATAATGCTGTAACTCTACCACATTAGCTATCTCCCTATTCAAACCATTCAAAAATCGGGCCATGGTGGCCTCTCTATCCTCCTCTAATCATCATAGTCTCTATCTCCTTGTGATAATCCTCCACACTCCTAGAACCTTGGTAGAGACTATGCAATTTTTTATGAAGTCTTGGATGCTACTACTTGATCATTCACCAGCATAATCCACTCTATGATCCCACCTTTCTTGCGTTAGGAATTTCTTTGGGTTGTTCCCTACGTAAATTAGCAAACAACGTGTCTTGCCTATCCAATCTGTCTTTTACATCCTCAAACAACATTCGAACCATCGTATTACCTCATTCTACATGTTGACTTAGTTATTATTCCTACTTGAAGTAGAATCGTCTATATTCGACATCCTAAATCTAATTTAACATTTACCTCACATGTATACGTTCGTGTATCACTCAAAATGGCTTTTTCCCTCTATTAGTCTCACCACTATGCCATTTTCCACTCAATGCTTTCTTGCAGCTGCTTCAAAGAACTAATTCGAGCTCAATCAGAATTAATCCTTGTAGATTTTCAAACAAAGATTTGAGCAAAAAACATTTGACAATAGAAAGACTTAAGAAGTAGGAATTGTAACTTTGAATGGAACGCTGAGGGAATATTCAAGAAGGTGTTTCTTGAATTTGAATTGGACACTACGAATTTGAATTTTTTTTTTCCTCAGACAAATGGAAATTGGACGATTCTAGAGATTTTCCAAATTTTCATTTTTTTGCTCAGAAATTCAACTAGTACCAGCAAAAGAAACAAAAACTGATTTGGATGCTAGATTAGCACACAAATAAGTTTTGAATTTTTTTGGTATTTTATCGATTGGAGACTCAAATAAATGAAGAATGCGAAGAACACGAATGAAAAATAAAAGACTCAAACAAAAATGACAAATAAATAGGATATAACCTTGATTTTTTTGGAACCTTGCTCTGATACCAACTTATGCGAACTCACGTAGCAATAATAGCTACGAAACCCAACAAGATTGATTCAACCTAAGAAAGCTAAGAAATTAATATTTAAGCTTGATTCAGTAATATTAAACCAAGGAACCTACATGATCGCCGACAATATATTGACCCCGTAATTACAAAACTCAAGAATCTCACATGATTTGTTCGAATGCCACAAGAAAATAACCTTGATAAGTTTAGAATTAAATGGATGAAGAACAAGAAGAAATCAATAATGTCGTGATATAATCTCTCAATAATTGTGTCTTTTACAATGAATGAGTCCTATTTATAGGGAGCCCATAAAACCTAGCTAGAAAATGGAATTAATATTCAAAATATCAAAAATTATCATAAAACTAGAGTTTTAGATAAAATAAAAGATTGCACGAAATTGGAAAAATCGCGTCCAGAAATTGTATTATGCGGCTGCATAATGAAACTCCATGCGGTCACATAGGCTACTTCAAATGTTCTCAATTTGGCTCGGTATCTATGCATGGGCCATTTGCATAGGTTGGCTATGCGGTCGCATAGATTTACCCCTCAGCTCATTCGCCTATTGTTTGCACCAAGTTGATCCATCTTGTTTCTTCTTTCAAACCCAACATGAAACTTGTTAATTTGCTTATTAAGATCGATGTTTCGTCCACCGTAGCTTGAACAAACAATTCCATAACTTCTTTGACCCGCTCCCTCGTGACCTAGTCATAGGACCTTCTTCAACAATCAAGGGATCCTTGCCCGGACTTGCCCTCATGTCATGGATCACATCACCTATGATATATTTGCTTACTGTAGGATGTTATTTGGTTTGTGCAATGCTCCTGATACCTTTCAGCATTGCATGATGACGATCTTTTCTGATTTGGTGGAGAAATACATATAAATCTTCATGGATGACTTCTCAGTGTTTGAATTTTCTTTTGATGAATGAATAGAGCATCTAAGCTTAGTATTACAATAATGCAAGGAGAAAAACTTGGTATTGAGCTGGGGAAAATGCCACTTCATTGAACATAAGGACATTGTATTGGGACATTGCATTTCAGCTAACGGGATAGAGATGGACAAAGCAAGAATTCAGGTTATTAAGAAATTACCGAAATTTCCTTGGGGCATGTCGAGTTTTATTGACTCTTTATTAAGGATTTCTCAAAGATCACAAAGCCTCTGTGCGACTTGCTAGCTAAGGATCTCACTTTTGACTTCTTTGCAGAGTGTTTATTGGCTTTCAATACTTTAAAAGATAAGTTGACCCAAAACACCAATGATCATTACATCGGATTGGAGTTTTCCATTTGAATTAATGTGTGATGCGAGTGATTACGATGTGGGGACCATATTGAGACAGCATAAGAACAAAATATTCCATATTATTACTATGCAAGCATAACCTTGAATGACGCACAAATCAACTATGCTACAACTGAGAAAGAGCTTCTAGCTATTGGATCAAAGGTCATAGTCTATACCGATCATACCACCTTAAAATACTTATGAAAAAAAGGGATGTCAAATCGAGACTCAAATTATTTGAACAAATCTATCATTCCACTGTATTATTCAAGTTATCAAAGAAAGAAATTTTTTGCTGACTTAAAATATTATTTTTAGGAGGATCCCATTCTCTACAGGCGAAGGCCAAATCAGATTATTCGGTAATGTCTTGAGGATGAAATATCTCGAATACTGGAGCAATGTCATTCAACTGCATACGTAGAACACTTTGGTGTATCAAAGACAGCCGCTAAAGTTTTATCGTATAGGTTCTATTGGCCTACACTCTTTCGAGATGGTTTTAACTTTGTAAAGAGGTGTGACATATGCCAGCGCACGAGAAATATCTCTAGAAGAAACGAGATGCCTTTGAATAGCATTCTAGAGGTGGAATTTTTTAACGTGTAAGAGATTGACTTTATGGGGCCATTCTCTCCATCGTTCTCAAATCAATCTATCCTAGTTACAGTTGATTATGTCTCCAAACGGGTAGAAGCAGTAGCATTGCCAACCAACGATGCAAAGGTGGTGATTAAATTTCTAAAGAAGTACAACTTCACCTGCTATGGCACACTACGAGCTATCATAAGTGATGGTGGTAAACACTTTTGTAATCGTCAATTTGTGTCCTTGTTGGCTAAATATGGCATCTGACACCACATAGCTACTCCTTATCACCCTCAAACCAGTGGGTAAGTTGAAATCTCCAATCAGGAATTAAAGTGGATATTTGAAGTAACAATGAGTTCTTCAAAATATGATTGGTCAAAGAAGCTTGACGACGCTTTATGAGCTTACAGAACAGCTTTCAAATACATATAGGCATGTCTCCTTATCACTTGGTTTTTGTGAAAGCATGCCACTTTCCAATTGAATTAGAACAACGTGCTTACTGGGCGGTCAGAAACTTAAATTTTGATTGAAAGCAGTTGGTGAAAAGAGATTACTTCAATTGAATGAAATGGATGAATTTCAACTGGAATCCTATGAGAACGCAAAGCTCTACAAGGAGTGTACCAAAAAGTGACATGACATACATATTCAAAGAAGAAAGTTTGAGGTCGGCCAAAAAGTCTTGTTATACAACTCTAGACTCAAGCTTTTTTGGGAAAGTTGAGATCAAGGTGGTTAGGTCCATACACAATTACCAAGGTATTTCCATATGGAGTTATAGAGATCACTCATGACAGTAAGGGGGCGTTTAAAGTTAATGGACAGCGGTTGAACCTTTACTGGAGCGGTGAAGTTTCAAAGGAAAAGTCCACCGTTCATCTTATAACACCGGAGTGAATCCACGGCCATAAAGTCGATCTATAAACTATAAAAAAGTTCTTATTTGGAGGCAACCCAACGCTTCTTCCCTTTTTATTTATTCCGCTTTATGCATTAAATTATGAATTTTTCTTGTTTTTGATAGTTTTTAGTAATATTCTGTCACTCATTGTCCCTATAGGTCACTTATCTCGAGAGAGCATAGAGAGCAGTTAGAGATGAAGCGTCTTAAGCAAAAGCTAGATGAGCAGGGTTAGGCTACCGGTGACGTTGAGATGCCTCAAGCTCCACCACTTCCTAGAGATATCAATATACAGTTGCTGAGACAGATGTTCGCTACTGTGACCGACTCTAGTTGAGATATTCAGAGTCTTCAATTGGTTGTTGGAGCCCTGGTGTAGATATCCAGATAGTGTGAAGTGATATGTTGACTACCAGAAATTTTATGGCTACTGCTAGTAGGGAGTCCTTGGCTGCAAAAAGAGAGGTCGAGATCTTGAATGGGTGGTTGAGTACTATGTATGTAGAGTTGATGGTATTTAATTGAGGGCTAATGAGATGTGGAACCGATTAGGCAACATTGAGACTGATGTTCAAGAGCAATCGACACTGCTTCAGGGTATGCAGGGTAGCTTGACGAGGATTTTGGTATGATTAGGGGCTTACAGACCGAGCTCGCCCAACAGTCCGAGTTGATGAGACATATTCTTACACGATTGCCTTCACCTTCAGTGGATGGCACATATGGCTCTACTTTTCCTCCACCGTCTTCACCGTCACATCCATATTGACCAGGGGAGTATTCATCATCTCTATTTTGGTATCTAATTCAGTTTTGTCCTAAATTTCTGCATTTCACTAAAATTGCTACACGTTGAGAACAATGTTATGTACAGGTTTGGGGTGGCAAAACTTTCATGACACAATGGTTATTCATCAATATTTTTGTTACTTTTTGTGTGATTGTTCGTGAAAAAATTAGTAATTTTTATTTATATTCCAGAATTTCCTTAGGCTCCGTTTGATACACCTTATTTTCCATGGCATTTTCTAACTTTTGTAATGTTTGATAGACAAAATTTTCCCGGGAAAATGTTTTCCAATTTTCCAAATTTTCCACATTTTTGAGGAAAACAAATTCTTGATGTTTTGGTTGGTAAATATTTTACATTTTTTTTTTGTTTTGGCAATTGAAAATATTTGGAACAAATTATAGACCCAATGGTAGAAACAATTATCACTTTAATGGACAATTTTCATAAAAAATGAAGTCAAACAGACACCAAATTTTCAACATTTTCTATGAAAAAGTATACCAATCAAACACAATTAATTACAATTTTCAGTAAAATAATTTTTAAACAAATCAATTCTCTGTAAAATATTTTTTTTCCACCTATTTTCCTACTTTGCAATCAAACTGACCATAATCGTTACACTTTAATGAACAATTTTCATAAAAAAATGAAACCAAACGGACACTAAACTTTCAACATTTTCCATGAAAAATTATACCAATCAAACACAATTAATTACAATTCCCAGTAAAACAATTTCTAGGCAAATCAATTCCCTGTAAAACATTTTATTTTCACCAATTTTCCACATTTGCAATCAAACGGACCCTTGTTGTTTTGTTTGCTTGTGTGAGTTGGATGACCTTGTCAGCAATGATGTTGAATATTGGAATAAGTATTGACTATAAATAGTGAAAATATTGCATAATTAGATTAGTCAATACTAGTTTATGTGAAACTTGACACTCTTTATGCACGACACTCATGTTTTACACATTAAGTTGGTGAGTTGGCTCATTATTTAGAGAAGAGTTGAACATAGTAAGTTAAACCCGAATAACTTCTATTGTATTAATGTATAATCCAATAATAGAGTAGTATGGAGGTGGTTGACCTATTATAAGGGAACATTGAGACTAGTAGGGTTTCGTGCATGAAATTATCTTGTGTAGATTGTCTAAAGCCAATGAAACAAAGACGAGGTGAAAGTATTAAGTTAGGGGTTGGTTTTAAAGGCTGAATGTCTAAAAGAAAAAGGGAATAACACTAGTCTATGTGTGAATAAAATCATCTTTTTGAGCTTGTATAACTCGAGTGAATAAGCGTGTAAGGGTTTAAAATCTAGTGTCTTATGGTCATCTGACTTGGGAGTCATCGGCCTAAAGCTTGCTGCATGGTTATATAGAAGAAAGCAAATGAGAAAATGTTCGAAAAAAAATGAAAAACAATAATAGTTGAGAAAAAACACAATTACATTGATTAAACCCAAGACATTTGATAGAACTACANAAAATCTAGTGTCTTATGGTCATCTGACTTGGGAGTCATCGGCCTAAAGCTTGCTGCATGGTTATATAGAAGAAAGCAAATGAGAAAATGTTCGAAAAAAAATGAAAAACAATAATAGTTGAGAAAAAACACAATTACATTGATTAAACCCAAGACATTTGATAGAACTACACCTTTGATACGAGTCAAGTAGCTTAGTTTAGTCTTAAAAGTTGAGGTAGTAAAAAATATAGGAGAATCTAGACTTGTTGATGTGTGAACTTATGATAATAAGATCCATCCAAACTAAGAGAGGATAAGGAGTAAAATTAAATAAATTCAACATAGAATCCACCCTAGGAAAATTGAGTGAAAAGAATAAGTTTGGGGTGTGTGTATCTCGAGCGAAGAAAATAAAAATTTGACTATTACGGGTCAGAAGTTGAGCAAATCATGAGCTTGATATGTTTACATGAGTTTACACACACCCAAGTCGAGTTATGCATATAACAGTTGGAGATTGATTTGATTTTGCACTTTTGTAGTTGTTCATTATGTTTATTTTTAAATTCCAATCTTGAGACACGACAGGTTGACAAACCACGTTTTGTTCGGAGTTGAGCTACAGTTTGTTTGAGGACAAACAATTGTTCAAATTTAGGGGATTTGATAAGTGTGTTTTATACACTTATTTAGTGCACAAAATATGGACAATTGTTGGTAAATGTATCGAAATATGGCTTAATTCTATATAAATTATGTTTTGTAGGATAACATTGATGAACACGATGAAATTTAGGAAAAAGAAGCGAAAAAGACTAAAATTGAAGAAAACCAAAGTTTAGGGACCAAGGAGCAAATAGTCGATAGATGACCCGGAAGAAGCAAAGATGTCAAAGAGTCAAAAATCAATTGAGCGAAGGAATAAAGTGTTAGAAGAAGAAGCGAGAAAAGAGTTCAAGAAACGAGAAACAGAGTTCGGAGACTAAAACGCAACATTTGAATTTTAATTTACACTATGCGGTCACATAGTGTAAATACCATGCAGTCGCATGGTTAGTTATAGGGAATAAAAAGGATGAGTTTCATTGAACTATGCGGTCGCATGTGTTTGTACTAGAGGTCATATAGAACATTTTCGGAGAGAAAAAATCTGGTTTCCTTATATGATTCCAACTCTTATGGAAACAAATATTGGGGGCGTCTTTTAAAGACCTGGGGCTGTTCAGAAGTAGTTACCACTAGGCCTGTAAATGGATCAGATTTGCCTTTATCCGATCCTATCCGATAAGAAAATTATCTGATCCGATCCGATCCAATAATC
>CAIGRR010029942.1:0-11265 GCA_903798365.1 Fraxinus sp. 1973-6204
AAATCAAGATCTATCCATACTATTGCTTCAAGAGCTCAGCCAAAAAAACATCTTGTATTTACTCCATTATTTTCTCCTATTTGTGATGTATAGTATGAATTTTTTTATTTTATTTTTGGTCACATGTATAAAATGGGCTAAATTCTTGTGTTGAGGTTTATAATGAAAACATAACTTAATTTTATTAATTTAAATATTTGCTTTTTAATGTTAAAATGCTTATTTGCATATGTATCTATTATTATATTTCCTCACACGGATAGTAAATAAAGTGAAGTTCTACCTCTTCGAGCCATTAAGTCAAATTCTTCGAAAAATCGATTGTGAGATATGAGGAGCTCAAACTCACGTGATGATAGGTGACGACGATAGACGTCCTCTTTTACACCCAACTTAGCCTCTGAAAGGTCGAAGCGATCGATCAAATTTGCAAAATGAAGAAGGACAGAATACCGCAATTAAATAACTAAAGTACAATGCATGCAAAAATCAGAAGAACACTCGCTGCTTCTGAGTAATAATTGGGGACTGTTAGCTGAGGGACCCATCACCCTCATAGGTGTGCCACCTCCCCCAAACTCAAAACCAAGTCTCCTTCCATTTTTTAATGGAGGAAGGAAGACCTACGATAAAAGGGGAATGGGCCCCCCAGGGACACAACGAGTACCAACCCTTGGAGTTACCCTTCCCCAAGACCTTAAGCTGGAAAAGGGTTTGGAACATGTGAAGAGGCATATCTTTACCACCTAAGGAGGTCTATTTCCATAGAAAAAAAGGTCCCCACTAGTTGGTCTCAAGCGTTGGGGGCGAATGGGTAGGCGCCAACCTGTACGATCTAAGTACAACTCTAAAGAATGGATAAAGGGCAAACGAAGTCCTCCCTTCAGAAGGTATTCACTAATGACAACAAAACCTTGCTTAGGGAAAGCAAGCTCTCTTCTCGGATGAGGTGGATAGAAGTTCGATGGTGTTGGGGATACATTACTTCTCCCTAATTTCTACAAGGGTGGCGACTGTAACGATCAATGGAACCTTGGCTGCCCCCTCAACCAGCGTTGTAGCCCAAGTAACCCTACAGAGGCAAGTCAATGTTTCCCTAGCAGAGTTTGAAGAACTCATGATTTCAAGATAAAATGAAATACAAAGATAAATAAATACTCACAATATTAGAGAATGAATGAGAAAGATTGGCGGAGTTTTTGAAAATAACAAGAGGAATTTCATAAAAGTTGAGAGATAAGAGTTTTTGGGAGCTTGGATATTTTTGTTTACGAAAGCAAAGTGATTCTCACCCTCAACTATTGCCTTTTATAGTCAGAGTCATCAATCCTGACATTGGATGTAGATTTGAACCATCCAACTGTTCATTTAAAATTCAATCTGAGCCATCCATCACGTCTACTACTTCGTCTTCTATGGCCTAAGTCAGAGCATCTGCATCATCCGAGACACTGCATCTGCTCCCATAAAACACGCTTGTAACAGTCATCATTACTCATTAAATGCGGTGACGGTCGCGTATATTGGAAGTTGAACGGCTTCGGCTGTCTTTTCTTGAAAACGCATGAGACAACAAATCATTTTAGCGCAATAATTAAAAACTCATCGTGTTCCTAAAGTTTCAACAAACACGTTTCTTTAGAATTATTGCACTATAGGTTCAGTAAATAGATGACATACACTACATCAGCCTCAACATGGATAACTTCGGCAAGGCTTCAGATATACAAAATCATCTCTAAGCGAACATCCTCAGATAAAAGGACCTCAGTTGGGGCTCCCCAACCTTTCTAAAGAATTAGAAACTATAAAGTGCACAACTTCGGATAATACCCTCGATAAGTAACTCGACCAATTCATGATAATTTTACTTTCAAATTCTAATTCTAATATAAATATTTAGATTTAGATATGGGGACTACTATGGTTAAAAATAACCACCCCAACAAACTTTTTGCTTTTATATATAACGAAAGTCCATGCATTAGACTTGGGGGACTATTATTACGCCTCACCACCGAGGCTCCTAGTGGAGGCCACACGTGGACCCCTAATAAAGTTAACAAAGACCCAATTGGTCAAAATAAAGAAGTCAAAAAAGAAACTAATCTCATTGTTCCGAGGCTCTAATGTGGACGAAGCCCTGTCTCTATCCGAAGCTCTCTTTGGCCGAAGCACCCTTCCCATTTGAAGTCCTCTTTGGTCGTAGCATTTGCAGGATTTTAAGAGATCTATAGACAATCACTAGGAATGATTGATGTAACGTTTATATTAATGAATGTCAGCCTAGGATGTAGGGCGATTGACCCGTTGTCAATATATTAAATGTATAACAAACGGAGTGATGTGAGGTTTCGGTTTGAGAGTTGAGGTTCCGTGATTTTGATCTAACGGTTACCACATCAGCCAAGACTCTATAAGTAAGCACCTCTTGTAATTCATTTATAAAATATAATGATGCAATTCTTTACATTTGAAACCACACTCAATCTTCTCTCTTACTTATTCCATATTTATTTGCTTGAGTTTAGATTACTTCTACTTCAGTTGAGTTGTTTATAATTTTTTTTATATGCAATCATATTTGATCATATTGTCAGTGCTTGAACATTATTGTATCGCATCGTAAAATATCTTTCACGTCCATAAATGCTATCCTTTCCCGTCCGAATCTTCGGTCAAAACGTGTTGAAAATTGCTTGCATGGACGTGAGTGGTTTGGCACAAGTAGCTAGGCAAGTTTTTTTGTCATCGTTTCAAATCAAAGTTTTTTGGCTGTTGGTTTTTTCAAAATTTTAATATTACCTTTTCGATAAAATGTGGTTTGGCACACACTGCCCTGCATTGAGTTTTTCATCATGTAAGGTTGTAATCCGAGATGCAAAAACACTATACCATTCTCATTATGATCCATATTGTAGTCCAAGTTGAAACCAACTTCAAGCTATATATACAAATGGTGTATTAGAAACATTTTGAAGTTGCCAAGATGAGGAAGAACAATATTTGTTGTTAAAGCTTAAAAAAATTGTTTCTTAATGGTACGGAAAATACGATGTAACGCCCCGGAATTTATTTCAATTTTATATTATTATTTAAAACAAATAGACTTCAAGTGTTACAAAAAATCTTCTTTATTTAATTTAAGTGAAAATTCACTTCTATTCAAAATTCTGATTTGATCGATAAATGTTAAACTAACAATTTACATACTGCGATTTCAAACCATAAATTTAAGATTTAACATAAAATGTCAAATGCTTAAATACTATAAAAACTACTAAAATAATGAGTACCACATTTAACATAAAAATGTTCTTCAAATTAAAATTTCCAATTATCATTTCTAGAAATTTTACTTGGCGATCTCATAAGCATCACTCGGTCAATCTTCCACGCGTCCACAAGGCCCGTTCTAATCTGAAAAGTTATTGTAAGAGTGAGTAGTTTGAAAATACTCAGTAAAAATACGTGCACATTCTTATTAACATGATATAAATATAAAAATGATAAAACATATCAATATTATTAGATTTAGAGCAAATTGATCGCGATATCCAATAGCTCAAAGAATTTCTTAAGAATTTTCATATCTCGTAGGATTTAACATATTGACCTAATGGTCCATCCTAAAAGATTTAAAATAGAACTCGACCTGAAAGTTTTAGAGTATTTCATGACAAAAATTTATATAAACATCAAGAAGAAAGAATTTACCACTTGAACAAAGTATTCTTACCTAAATTGATATCAAAAAATTCTGAAAATATTCTTCGAGACAATAATTAAAACCAAATAGAATGTTTGTAGAAGAAGGAAACTCAATTTGTGAAATTTTGAATGTGATTGATGGAAGAAAATATCGTGTATGCAATGGGAAAAACACTATTCACACACGTTAAGTTTGAAAAGGTCAATAGATTAGTTAATATATTCTTTATTTATGTCAAATCAATCATGGGAAGGTTAAGTGTTGGAGTAGAAATAAAAATTTAATTAAATGAAAAATGAATGATTAGGCTTTCCAATTTCTAAGAAAAATACGTGAAGTTACATTTCAAATTTTGATATATATATATATATATATATATATATATATATATATATATTGTTTCAACATCTGAAATACTTAAATATACAACCCAAATAACTTACGATAAACTCTAAAAATTATACATAAGCAAAACAAATCATTAATATAAATAAGTGAGTCCAGTTTATCGTTTCAACTTTTGGACTTTTAGTGTGACGATCAAACTAAACACTATTCATTTGCTAAATGCCAAACTTTAAATTTAGCTCATAGGAAAATAAAATAAAAATTCGGAGTGTTACATATGAGGCTGACCATTTGTCTGATTCCATTGTTTTCGGGCCAACCACATTAGGATACGGGTTGGGAGCTTTTTGCTTCTTAATGGTATAGAAAATATGAGGTTGACCTTTTGTCCAATTCCATTGTATTCGGGCCAACCACATTAGGATACGGGTTATGAGTTTTTATCTTCTTATCTCAAGATTCTCAATTATGTACATATGGTGATCTTTAAAGTGGATTTTTTGAGTTTTGGTTGTCGGTCCATCTATGAATGTTTACTTCTGATTACATAACTTTAGTCAATTTAATTTTAATAGTATAAACAAACACAATAAAATTTGATTTTGGAAATTAATGAAAATTAACTAAAATTCTATAAAATAAGAAAACCTACACTTGGGAATTTTGGAGGAAACATGTTGTTGGAATTCATGGTTTCGCTTAACCGTCGCCTAATTAGTTTTTTCACAAGCCAATTAATAAATTACTCATTTACAATGTTAGACCTGATTTTCTAAGTTTAGCTAATTACATCTCTCGAGTCAAATTAACCCATATTGGTTGGTGTAATATAATATATCTCTATGTGTCGATTAAAATCAAATAACCGCATTAATTTTTTATGAGAATAGCTCAATGAGTCGCCAATGTTAGGAGTATATCTCTAAACAAACTTAGGGTTTCTATTATTTGGTCTGAAATACAAATTCTTCTTCCGAAAAATGTACAAATTACTAAACATAATTCATTGGCAAGTTAAATGACAATGCAAGAAATATAATAGTAGAAACACATTAAAAGAAGTATTTTAATATTAAAAACAAATATTGAAATTAATCAAGACTAGGTTAAATTTCGACCATAAATCTCAACACAAATACTTGGCCCTTGTTATACAAATGATGAAAAGAGAATATTTATAACAATACATTACAAGTATGACAAAATAATTGAGAAACTGCCAATTTATAGAAGAAACCTTTTTTTGAAGCTTGGTCTTACTTCCCCAAATATTTCTTCAAACTCTTGAATGTATTATCCATGTGCTCTTGGTTTGTATCCCCAAAATACCGAGACAATAAAAAGTAAGAGAAAAAGGAGAGAAAATGAAAAGAAAACTCAAGACAAAAAGACTAGATGAATTTACAGGAAATGGGTTGAATTTGTCTTATAAAAGTCATAGAAACGTGTCCTGAAAATTGCTCAAGAAGCCCCAAAAATCTAGCAAAAACAGTAAAATCGGCCCAACCGAAAAGCGGCGTGCTCGCGGACATTGTGCTTTGCTCTCGGGTTAGTTTTTAAGCCCTATCGCGCGCAGATCTTTTCTCCTTTCATGTCATCCAGCTTATTCGTCCACTATTTGCATGCTCGGTCCCTAACATTTGATCTTTTACAATCCGGTACTCCATTTTTTACTTTCATTTCTATCATACCCTCCAAAAATTGCATCCAATGTCTTTTTACTTTCTGCACTTGTGCATTTTGCCCCCCTCCCCCCACCCACCCACCCACCCAAATTCACAATTTTGCATTATCTTGGTCATTTTCTCCTCTTTTTTGCGTTGTTCTATTTACTTGGGGTGAATTTAACCTACAAAAGTAATAATAACATAATTTTGAGTGAAAATTCACTTATATAATCTATATTTAAGTTCATTTAGGTATTAAATACGTGTGCAAAAACACATTTATCAGGATACAATAGATATGAATTATGGATAGAAATCGGCATGTGCTCTGAGAATGACAACCACGAGGATTAAAAAGTGTACACGGCCCCATATTCATTTTCTTTTATCTCTTAATCTTTTGATTGGTTAAATTTTTCCAACTATGTTCATTGATAGGAAGTGAGGTTTGATGTCTCTTTCCTAAGGTGGTATATTTTATGTTTCGCTTAATTTTGTGGGTTGATTAAAAAAATTAATTATCAAGGTCATAATATAGTAAAATCAGTTTATAATATCTGTCAACATGCCACCGCAATTATAGTAGAACAACCCATAACAGTTTATTCAAAATGGTCGTGAACTGACAAAGAATCTCTTTCATGTTTCATGTTTGGCTAACCTTTGAAAAGTAACTAAGTAAGTGAAACTTACAAGTAAATTTTTGTTGCAGACACGTTTGTAAATACTAATTTTTAAGTAAAAAATAGTTATATTTAAATAAGCAACTTATTTATTTAGAGCAACGGTGGTGAAGATAACCCCAACGCAGAAATTCATGCTATATTGCAGAAGACGATAATGATTATTTGTTGCCAATAGGACTTGGGCCGCTGGGAACTTCATGTACAGCTCCTTGAAATTCTCGGTCTGTACTCGCCACTGTGGTACCACCACCAACACCAGCAGGCGACGCAGGAGGAGGAGAAGGACTATTGGGTGGAGAAGTGGTTGCTCCGCCGGGGAACTTGGTGGTGGATTGGTTTCTTGTATAAGAATCAAGAACCACTCTTCTCTGTGATGCTAAAGAAACCTCTAATATCGCCAGAGAGTTGATACGACGAGCAGAAAGGGGAACAATAAAGAGAAGGAAAAGAAAGAGGGACATAGCTTGGGATTTTGTGAAGGTTTTGCAAACTTTATTGCTATTTTCTGCCATTGAAATATAACCAAGAAAATCCGTTAACCCCCTAGTTGGCTCCAGAGAAATCAATATCCAGGAACAGAACGGATTTTTGTTGAAGAGATCTTAGAGTTGCGTAGCTTTGAAAGGAGAAACATATAGAGCTTGTTTGGTGCACATTTTGGGAGTAAGAATGTTTTTTTACTGTTGATGAATATATGGTTGAAAATGAAAGAAAAATTATTGATGTAATTAAAAATATTATTTTATTAAAAAACATGTGATTGAAAATGAATAAAAAAATGAGAATAAGAGAAATAATTTAGCTCAAACAGGAGCATAACGACAAGGGTAAAAATAACACTCAAAAAATGTACTCTAATTTTTATAAACTGAGATGTTAATGGATTTTAAAAGATTGTAAATTCCGATGAATTTCGTGAATTTTGATATATTTTTTTATAGAATTCGTAAGAAACTCATTAAGAATGTGAGTGTTTTAAAAATCTTTTTAAATTCAAGTCTCCCCAAACGAGACTTTCGAGGACTTTAATAAAATTTTATAAAATCTAAGTATTCTCAATAACTTATGTATTTATAGTGATATCGAGATTTTAGTGAATTTAAAATTCGTTGTGAATTCAGTTGTCCCCAACCGAGATTTAGATGGATTTTATTAAAAGGTAGGTATTCCTAAGTGAGATTTATAATGAAATCCTTAAAATCTAAGCGTATTCAATAATTCGTGTATTTTTAAGGATATCGAGATTTTAGAATCGGGCTACACGAACACTTCAATTGACATCTTGGATGATCGAATACACACACCTCAGGAGTTGGACATTATTTTATTTACATGGGATCCACGCGCAATGTGAGAGTCGATCACCCGATGTGTCAACCATTTTTGGGTAAAGTGACATTACTCAAAATTTTAATGGAATATAAAATCTAGGTATTCCCAAGTGAAAATTTCAATGAAATCCTTTAAAATCTAAATATATTCAATAACTAGTGAATTTATAAGGATTTTATTAGTAAATGAATTTCAAAATATTTGGATTAACTTATAGTTTAAAAATTTACATAAAAATGCAATTGAAATTTCACATTTTTAATGAGATTCATATGTATTCTTTGAAAATCTATTAAAATTCATGAAACTCAATAGAATTTAAGCCATTAAAATCTCATTTGAGGACAATCATGTTCATAAGTAAAAGGGTTTCAAAAGAATTGAATGGATTGCATGTTTAAAAATACAAATAACAAACTCTTAAAATTTTACAATTTTAATGAGATTCTTATTTATGTGAAAAATTATTCAAATTCGAGAAATTCATCAAAAGTTACTTTTTTATAAAATTTATTAAAGTCTCAGTTGACTCCCCACTTAAAAGAGTTTGTTATGTGTATTTTCAAACTTGAAATCTATTTGAATCTTTTGAGATTCTTGTAAACCCAAGAGTTATCGAGGAAAGTTAGATTTTAAAGGATTTTAGTGAAATTCATTAAAATCTTAGAATTTTAATTGAGGAAACCTGAATATAAAATAACCTTATAAATTCATTAAAATCTCAATTAAAAATACTTCTTTTATTTTTATAAAATAAGCAAATTAAATAACATATACAAAAGTTTTGACAAAAAATGTCCTTCAATTCAATGCATGTTACTATAATTTTTGGACAAGTTGTTCTAATTATTTGAAGATTAAGGATAGAACACAACCAAAACAGTTGGGCATATAAGTACAAAAATAAGAAAAAATTGGGAACCTTCGTTGCAACTAATTAAACTGTAGTCCATATAATAAAAATTGTGGTGTGAATCCTATCTATTCTAAATGAATACTATATTCAAAGCAAAAATTTATTTATCTATCGGCTTAGTAAAATATGATACTTTCTAAATACATGTTCTAACATTCTTGATTATATCTTAAGATAAATTCTACATGCGCTCCCGTTTGGTACAAATTAAAATTTTCATTTTCATTATTCTACTCATTTTCAACCACACATTTTTTAATAAAATAATATTTTTCATCACATCAATAATTTTCCCTTCTTTTTTTTTTATATATTCTCTATCAATCTACTATTCCAGAATATTTTCTTTCAAAATAATGTGGCTCAAACACACCCNATTTTTCATCACATCAATAATTTTCCCTTCTTTTTCAACCACAAATTTTCCATCAATCTACTATTCTAGAATACATTCTTCCAAAATAATGTGGCACAAACACGCCAAAATCAAAATTTTGATATATCATCTTAGTACAACGTGATACGTCCGCTAACTATAAATACGACTTCCTATAATCTCTCTAATTACGCTTAATTTCCATATTTAGGTGTATGATCGGTAGAAATTAAAATTGAAAAATCAACCGTTATTGTTGACTTTTATTAGACGAGTGTGACTCAATAACGACTATATTTTTAATTTTAATTGAATTAAAATCTATACCAAACACACCCTAAATGCATTGTTCTAACATTCTTGATCAATATCTCTTGATATGAATTTTATGCTCATATATAGACTTAAGCATTAAATTGTCCTTGAGATAATTTTCTATCCTCTTTTTTTACGAGTTATTCTTGTCCTTTCTGGAGTTATTTTTTTAAGACCGTTGCTTCCAATGAGTTGACTTTTTGTTGATAAATTTTGACGTCAACATATAGGACAAAGTATGAACGCCTCGTAACACTTTCAGCTTCACCATTTTGTCCCTCTATTTCCATTGCAACTTTAATATTTTCAAACAATTAAATTCACTTTGATGTTATATGTCTAATTAAAGTGATGAGGGGTAATACTTTTTGTTATTGGAATCTTGCCTAAGAAATCTGTGCCTTGGAAGATTGCATTTGGTGTTATCTGTTTAATGAACTTTGTGTAATAGACAAAGAAAATCAAGCAAGGAAATTCAAANGTAATACTTTTTGTTATTGGAATCTTGCCTAAGAAATCTGTGCCTTGGAAGATTGCATTTGGTGTTATCTGTTTAATGAACTTTGTGTAATAGACAAAGAAAATCAAGCAAGGAAATTCAAATGGGGCATATCCTTGTGAAAATTTCAGCACTTAATTGTCTTCTTGATTGGATGCTCATGTCCCCACTCCCTTGATAAATTATTTGCTCACGAGTCTAGAGAAACACATCCCTAAAGAAGGGGGGTACCTAAGGAGTTAAGGTCACAAGTGACGACACTAAAAAAATATTAAATTCTTGGGCCAATTTTATGAAATAAGAAGGGTTGGGGGGGGAGGGGGGGGGGGGGATTTGATCCAACCTTTTACATCGACTATCGATGCTAGTTCTTCCCCGACGAGCCAATATTATTTTGTAAAGTACAACCAACGTCTTACGAGTTAGTTTTAATATCAGACTTATGGTTATGGAGTTTGACATTATCCCCTACCTTAATTATATTGATTAGAAAAATTTTAACAACGAGAATGATGTGTAGCCTTAATTCGAAAAGGCATTACAATATTCTTAGACAAGCATTTTTATCAACTTAACGAACAATCAATGAATTCTATCTACAACACATCAAATTACCGGCTATTGACCAACAAATATAGAATCAAAAAAGGAATCAATCTATCGGTCTACCCATCTGACCCGACGAGCCATTTTCTATAAGCAACAACCAATACTTTAGTTGTTGGCACAATCAACTAGCTTTGTTTTCTTTTACAAAATTTTAATATTTTTTTTTTACTAATAAACTTGGGTATGCTTGAGATGACCTATGTATAGAAATATTTATCGAGTTATATTTGAAATTGGTTTTTTGTTGACAATTATATATCACTGATATCCCAACTCCGTGGTTTTTTTCTTTTCCGTATATTTATGGAAAAAAATTATATTATATGAAATTATAAGTCCTGCATAATTGAAATATACTTTCATACATGTATATATATGCATAAGCAAGGTGCTATTAAAGTGGTTAATCCACCATCTGCATTGAATTTGGCGAGTGTGAGTGATCTATGAGTGAAGGCTTTATATTTATATTCAAGTACAAAGGGAATATGTTGGTGACCTTTTTGTTTGCCTTCATGGAGATTGGATCGAAGCTACATGCTTCTCCAAGTTGGAGATTAATAATAAATTTTCAAAATCATTTTTAAGTAGCAAGTTTTAAACTACACTCGGAGCCGGCCCTCAAAATATTGATTCCCTAGGCAAATAATTATATGAGGCCCTTAAACATAATATTTTTGCAAGCGTAATGATAAGTGCGTTTTGCGCACTTATTTAGGTAATAAAATATAGAAATTATTGATGTATATGTTGAAATATGGCTTAATTCGATATAATTTATGTTTGTAGGATTACATTGATGGAT
>CAIGRR010029946.1:0-10270 GCA_903798365.1 Fraxinus sp. 1973-6204
AACGTGGATGGTATGTAATATTTAGGAGTCCATCTTAACGATTTTCCGTTATGAGCAATTTAAGGGTATTTTCGTAGTTTTATAGTTTTTTAATTTTATCCAAATTTATCTACAGAATTCGAGTTTTGCCTTGATTGGCGTTCATTTCAACTCTCTAAATAAGTGTCTGAATAACCTATAGGTGTTTTGATTAATAATATCATAGTTTTTTTCGTTAATGGGTGGATTTCAGTATTTCTCATGTACGTTCAAATGAAATTCGAGCAATACATGTTTGTGTGTTATGAATAAGATTGATTATTATTATTATTCGCGTTTTCACCTTGTGCCAAAAGAAGAATACATCGAAGAATTGTGGAAAAGAACAAGGAGATTTTGTGTGTAAGAAAATCATATGATCGCACAAGTAGGAATATTTCACTCAACGTAGGAAGATTTTTCAGGCCATGTGCCAGGTCGATGATATTTTTTTGTAGTCTGATCATAGATAGTTTAGTTGTGAGAATCTGATCGCAAAAAAGCAAGTAGATCATCTAAAGGTGTAAATCGAACAACATCCAACTCCTTATCACATTGGTTGCATAAAGAAGGGCCTATCTATTTAAGTGACTCGAATTTTTAAGTTACCTTTGTCGAAGGACATTTCACAAATCATAAATTATTTGCGACATTGTTGAGATGTTATATTCTATTAGGCAAATCGTGATAGTTTGATGTGGATGTCGTACATAGGTGTATAGAGAACACCTACATATTTAAATCAAATTACAAAAAGATTAGGGTTGCACCAATAGGACGTGCCAGAAAGCTTTTAAAGTAGAAGGAAAAACTTTTATGACTTACAAATTTAATCAGTGAGCTTTCTGTCGGTATCTGTCGGTATAAAGGAGTTTGTGGGGACAAATGTGACAAAGAGTACAGCAGCCGAACAACTTTTGATCTGTAACTTGAGAATGCTTATGGGATGTCAAGGACTTATTTCGGCTGAGACTAATTAAAAGGATGCGCATTTGCTGATTACTTTTGGATGCTGGATTTCCTTTGGGCTATTAATTTTAGTTATTTTTGTTAAGTCCTAATTATAATAGACTATATTCGTATCCAAAATCATGGTTATTTGAGTTGTAATTAAAATCAAAAGAGTCGAGTTAGTAGAGTTCTACAAGGAGTCGAAAACATTCAAGAAGATCGGAAAAGGGAAGATGACCACTAGCTTGCCTCGCGTTGAGTTCTTAGAACATAAATATCACCTCTCGTTGTGAGCGACCGCTTGAGTAGCAGTGCAACAAATAGAAATTATAGTTCGCATGAAACAGCTATTTTTCAATCCTAATTCACTAAATATTATTTTTAGGTGTGGTTTAACTAAGTATTTTAGAGTACACACGTCATTACCTATATGATTGTGGACTTGGCCGATTTTACGAAAATTATACTTAGTCGAACTATCTATCGCACTTGTAGAACCCAAGAAGGTTCAGAGTCGAAACAATTAATACAATAAAGAACCAAAGTTTGATTTGGAAGATAATGTGTTAAATTTGTTGTCTAGGCTTGCAATGATGGCAAATGGTTCAAAATGTTGTTTTCATTGATAAGTTAGATTTTTACTAAGGAATGTTCATGTTGAGATTTGATTGACACTTTTGCTGCTGTAATGTGATGATTATTATACATAAATTAGCTGAATTCAGGACAATGGTTGGTAGTGTAACTTTTTGAATATTTCATAAGTATGGTCTTTTGTATAATCATTAAAAAAGCTGTCATCAAGTCAACTTGTAGTAGGTATGGAGCTGTTGATTATCATTGGTGCTAGAAACTTCTTGTAATGAATATATATTTGGCAATGTAAGACACCAGCCCTGTGGTTTTTTCGGATGTTTCAAAAAGAATAGTTCAACTTTCATTCTCTTTGCTATACATATTCCTATATGGTATTAGAGCTTCTCTAGATCTTGGAGGGGACTGTGAAGAGTAGAAAAATAGCAAGAGAAGCAGATCAGCAAAATAACCAGCAAAGTTATCTTCAGTCGACAGCAAAATAGATGGCTTCAAGCTGCTTCTCAACACCATTGCGCTCTGCCTTCACTGGTGAAAATTATGACTTTTGGGCTGCTAAAATGAAAGCTTATTTAAAATCTTATGATCTGTGGGAGATAACAGACACATGAATTGAGCCTCTACCCCTGAGAGCAAACACCACGATAGCTCATATCAAGCAACACAGTGAAGATGTTGCCAAAAAGTTTAAAACTCTCCCTTGCATTCAGTCAGCTGCTTCAGACCCTATCTTCACAAGAATAATGACTTGTGAGACTGCAAAGGAGGCCTGGGATAAACTAAAAAAGGAATTCCAAGGCAATGAAAGAATAAGGCAGATGCAAGTGCTAAATCTTAGAAGGGAGTTTGAGACTTTAAAAATGAAGGACACAAAGACGGTGAAGGACTTTTCAGATAGATTAATGAAGGTGGTAAATCAGATAAGGTTGCTGGGAGATGATTTACGCAATAAAAGAGTGGTGGAGAAGGTTTTAATAAGTCTACCTGAGAAGTTCGAAGCAAAAATATCATCATTGGAAGACTGTAGAGATCTGTCATCCATAACTTTGGTTTAGTTGGTGAATGATTTGCAGGCTACTGAACAAAGAAGACTCATAAGCCAGGAGGAGCAAACTGAAGGAGCTTTGTTTGTGAAAGGGAAGTACAAAGCTTAAATGGACTTTGGAATGAAAAAGCTACAATTGGAGAAGAAAGGAACTGAAAGCAGCAAAGAAGGTAATAAGAACTTGAAAAATGTCCCATGTCCTCATTGCAAAAAGAGAGGACACTCTCCTAAATGGTGTTAGTATAGACCTGGAGTACAATGCAGGGGCTGCAAATAGTTTGGACACATAGAAAAGGTATGCAAGAATCAAAATGAGAAGTTACAACAGCAGCATGCTCAAATTTCAGAAAACCAACAAGAGCTGTAGGAGGAACACTTATTCACAGCCATTCAGATCAACAACAAATGTGGAATTTGGCTGTTGGATAGTGGATGTACTTACCATATGATAGCAAACTCCAGTATCTTTGTTGAGATGAACAAAGCTTACTTATCCAAGGTGAAAGTAGGCAATGGAGATTATGTGGATGTGAAAGGGATTGGAGTTATAGCAGTGCAGACACCTACAGGTATCAAACACCTATTTGATGTCCTTTATGTACCTGAAATTGACCAAAATCTAGTTAGTGTGGGCCAGTTACTTGAAAAAAAATCATACTCTCATATTTAAGAACAATGCCTGCACTATACTAGATAAAAATAGAACTGAATTGATGACCGTGGAGATGAAAAATCGGAGTTTCCCTATTGACAGGAAGAATATCACCACACACGCACTCACATCTGCCTTAGATGATTCTTCTATATGGCATAGATGTTTTGATCATGCTAATTATAGCTCATTAAGGCACTTGCATGAGTTTAATTTGGTGGATAACTAATCTGAAATCATAGATAAATTGTGTGTGTGTGATGTTTGTCAATTTGGAAAGCAAACCAAGTTACCATTCTAAAAAAACCCAGTCAAGAAGAGCCACAATCAAGCTTGAATTGGTTCATTCAACTGTTTGTCGTCTAATGAGAATAACCACAATGAATGGCAGCAAGTATTTCATCCTATTTATTGATGATCTATCTATGATGTGTTGGGTGTATTCTCTAAAATCCAAGTCTGACGTTGCTGCAGTATTCCAGAGATTTAAGAATTTATTGGAGAATGAAAGTGGCTGAAAAATCAAAGCTATTAGAACTGAAAATAGGACAGAGTATAGCTGTGATCAATTTGACAGGTTTTGTGTATCAATGGGATCAAACATCAGTTGACAATACCTTATTCTCCATAGCATAATGGAGTCCGTGAAAGAAAAAATAGGACGGTGATTGAAATAGCTAGGTTTCTAATGTTTGGAAAGAAGATTCGTAAATAATCTTGGGTTGAAGCAGTCAATATAGCAGTTTATCTTCTCAATCGATGGCCAACAAAAGCATTGGAGAAGAAGACTCCACTTGAAGCCTGGAATGGTGTCAAACCTGACATCTCACATATGAAGGTGTTTGTTATACTCATATGCAAAGGGGAACAAATTGAGTGAAAAAGCTGAAGTATGGATACTTGTTGGATATTGTACAAATGCCAAAGGACACAGGGTATATAACCCCCAATCAAAGAAGGTGATCTCCAGTAGAGACATTAAAGTGGATGAAGAAGCTTCATGGAATTGGGAGGCAAGTTCAGTTGATAAAGTCAAAACATGTGGTTTGATTCTTCAAAATAGAGAATGATGAATCAGTGAAGATGAAGAAGAACCTGATAATGGTTCAGATTTAGACAATGAAAGGGTGAGATGAGGCCATTAGCATACATATATGCAAGGTGTAATGTTGCTATAGTTGAACCTACAAATTTTGTTTAAGTATTAATGTCACCAGATTAGATGGCTACAATGAAGAAGGAGATCAATACGATTGAGAAAAATGAGACTTGGGAATTAGCATATAGATCGTTGAATAAGTAAGTAATATGGGTTAAACGGGTATACAAAACGAAGTTAAACCCATATGGATCGATCAATAAGCTGAAAGCAAGGTTAGTTGTCAAGGGTTATGCTCAACAAAATGGAGTTGATTTCATAGACACTTTTGCTCCTGTTGCAAGGTATGAAACTATAAGGTTACTAATGGCCATGGCAGCTCAAAGAGGATGGAAGATTTATCAATCAGATGTCAAGTTAGCCTTCTTAAATGGACACTTGAATGAGGAGATCTTCATTGAATGACCTGAAGGCTTTCTGGTAGAAGGAAATGAAGACAAGGTATATCTACTTAAGAAAGTTTTACATGGTTTAAAACAGGCCCCAAGAGCCTGGTACATTAGAATAGATGATCATCTTGGCAGTCTTGGTTCACAAAAAGACTTGAATGAACAGACCTTGTATGTGAAACAAGTGGAAGAAGAAATGATCATCATTTCACTATATGTTGATGATCTTTTGATCATAGGCAGCAGCTTTGTATTAATTGGAAGAGTGATTGAAGAATTGAAGAAGGCTTTCTAAATGACTGATTTGGGAGAAATGCAGTATTTCCTGGGGATAGAAATTCATCAGACTCAACACGTGATTTTTATCTGCCAAATAAATTATGTAAAGGAAGTGTTGAGGAAGTTCAATATGGAGAACTGGAAACCTATCAACGCACCACTAATTCAAAATGCAAAATTGATGAAGGAAGATTGTGTCAAAAAGATTGATGCAAAAGTTTATAGAAGTTTGGTTTGTTGTTTGTTGTATTTGACTACAACAAGGTCGAATGTTACATTTTCTGCAAATATCCTATCTAGGTTCAGACAAGAGCCAAGTGAATTACATTTTCTGAGATACATTAAGGGGTTTGAAGAATTGGGAATCCGGTTTAGGAAGTCTGAAACATGGAAGTTAACAAGTTTTACCGACATGATTGGGCTGGGTCCCCTGAAGATATGAAGAGCACTTCAGGTTACATATTTTATGTTGGATCAAGTATCATTTGTTGGAACTCAATGAAACAGAAAACAGTGGCTCAATCAACAGCAGTAGCTAAATACATAGCAGCATCAGAAGCTACTAATCAAGCAATTTCGCTGAGGAATGTGTTAGAAGATCTAAAATACAAGCAAAATGAGGCAATAATCATCTATTGTGATAATCAATATGTTGTTGCAATGGTGAAGAATCAAGTATTCCATGGAAAAACCAAACACATCAAGATCAAATATCATTCAATTAGAGAAGTTCAAGAAGGAAATGAAGTGGAGATTGTGCATTGCAAATCTGAGGATCAATATGCAGACATCCTAACCAAGTCATTAGCTAAAGCAAAGTTTGAAACACTAAGATGTTACCTTGGTGTTTCTAGCAAAAGTGCCAAGGACGAGTATTGAGATTTGATTCAAACTTTTGCTGCTGTAATGTGATGATTTTTGTACCTAAATTAGATGAATTCAGGACGATGGTTGGTAGTGTAACTTTGAAAATATTTCATAAGTATGGTCTTTGGTATAATCATTAAAAAAGTTGTCAACAAGTCAACTTGTTGTAGGTATGGAGCTGTTGATTATCATTGGTACTAGAAACTTCTTGTAATGAAAATATATTTGGCAATGTTGTAATTGATATTTTTAATAACAGTGATTTAATGATTTTAGTAAGTGTGAATTGAAAAAGTTTCCAATTGATGTGATGACTAATTGTTACTTTTCAAATGCAAATAGTGCATATTGAAGAGTCCATGGTTTTTTTAATTAGGTGCGTCTATTCAAATTGGTGTCTAATGAAAAGTCATGAGTCTTAGTAAAGGTTCCTATCTAGATTGTCGGATCGTATGCTAGTCTACAAAGAAGTGATCTAATGTTTCATATTATTTTATGCCAAAAGGTGTACCTATCCAAAAAAGACATATTAAATCTATAAATTGGAGATTAGATGTCTATTCGGATTTGACACCCTCAACCCTTCTATAAGTACTTAATTTTTTCCTCCTTGCCTAGTTGAATACATTGCCTCTTGTTTTTTTGTTCTATGAGCTAAGGGATGTTGCGTTAATCACCAGACATATAACATATATATGCCTGAATTTTTTAGTTCTCCCCATAGCACTTGTCGTGGTTTATTCTCTTCGTTTTCTTTTTGATGTTTAATGTTTGCTGTTGTATTTGTCATTGAATTTTGCTTATGTTTAAACTACCTTCGGGGGTATGATGTTGAAGAGAAATCAACTGGAATTTATGGGATGAATTTTCTTATCGTTGAACTATGTAAAAAATGTAAAGGGAAGTTTAACTCTCATAGTCTGATGATACAAAGAAACAGATTGGATGGAGGCCCTAATGTCCAAGGCCGAGCCCCATTTTATCTTTCATCATCTTTGCCTTTCCATGATGGGTGCGCTTGAATGGCAGGTCACCAACATTAATATACATCGATATATTGAGGCTTTTCACTTTATTTGTTTAAGAAGATTGGCAATACTAGGTTTTATAAGATTTTTTTTTGGTTTTTGATTCAATGTTCATGACAACATAATTTTCTGGTAATTGTTTTCTTTGAGGTTTTTTCGTTTTCTCCTTTCATGATCTTGCTGCTTGGTTCCCATTTCACTTTTCAGTATAGCTAACAATGATATAGTAAATGTTTTATTGCGCTTTGCATCTTAATCAATGCAGTAGTTTATTTTACTAACAGTCGAGTTTTAATTTGTAGTGTCCTTTTGTTTAGGTGGTAAATAATGATTGAAATTCCTTATGTCGTTATTTTTGGTTTAAAAGTTCTTTTAAATGTTTTCGTTGTTCAATATATTTGCTATGTTGCCGTTAGAACCATATTGTATAGCTTTCTCTGTACGTTGTTCAGTGTATTTCTACTAAAAGATACTTCAAATGTACTAGACCATAAGTTGTCATAAGAATAGTGCGACTTGAATGATAAGGCGGAGTAACACGCTACTTTTGATCTGTGATTTGAGAGTGCACATGATATGTAAAGGACTTGTTTTTGCTAGGATTAACTAAAAGGATGCATTTGCTGATTACTTTTGGATGCTGGATTTCCTTATGGCTATTCATTTGAGTTTTTTGTGCATTAACTCTTAATTGTAATTGGCTATATACGTATCTCAAATCATGGTTATTTGAATTATAATTAAAGTCAAAAGAATCCAGATCGGTAGAGTCTTAAAAGGAATATAACTATTCACTGGCTGCGCGTTAAGTGGTTGAGCGCTTAGAACAAAAATGTAGATGCTCCCTGCACGCGACCTTATCTCTCGAGTGACAAGCTTATTGCTCACTAGGCGTTGGCCAACACTCGAGAGGTGGTGTGTCGAACATAAATTCTAGTTTGCGTGAAATAACTATTTTCTAATCCTACTACACTGAGTATTATTTTTAAGTGTGGTACAACTAAGTATTGTAGAGTTCATAGAGCATCACCTATATGATTGTGAACTTGGCTGATTTAATGAAAATTATTTTTAGTTGAACTATCCATCGCACTTGTAGAACACAAGAAGATTTAGAGCCAAAATAATAAATACAACAGAGAACCAAAGTTTGATTTGGAAGATAATGTGTTTGATTTATTGTCTAAGCTTGCAATAATGGTTGATGGTTCAAAATGTGGTTTTCATTGATTAGCCAAGTGAGATAGATACATATTCTTACTAAGAAAGGTTCAAAGGAAAGCTACCTATCGTGATGCAATAATACTTTTAATCTTCTCCCTTATTTAAGTCAACTTCTTCCATTTACGCGGGAGATTGTTGTAATTAATGGTTTTAATAAAAGTGATTTAATGATTTTAATAAATGTGAATTGAAAAGGTCTCTAATTGGTACGACGACTAGTTACTACTTTTCAAATGCAAATAGTGCATATTGAAGAGTTAATGGTTTTTTCAATTAGGTGTGTCTATTCAAAGAGGTAGATAATGAAAAGTAATGAACCTTGGTAAAGGTTGCAATCTAGACTGTCATATCATATGCTAGTCTACAAAGAAGTGATCTAATGTTTCATATTATTTTATGCCAAAAGGTGTACCTATCCAAAAAAGACATATTAAATCTATAAATTGGAGATTAGATGTCTATTCGGATTTGACACCCTCAACCCTTCTATAAGTACTTAATTTTTTCCTCCTTGCCTAGTTGAATACATTGCCTCTCGTTTTTTTGTTCTATGAGCTAAGGGATGTTGCGTTAATCACCATACATATAACATATATATGCCTGAATTTTTTAGTTCTCTCCATAGCACTTGTCGAGGTTTATTCTCTTCAATTTTCGTTTTGATGTTTGATGTATGCTGTGGTTTTTTTCATTGATTTTTGCTTCTACTTAAACTATCCTCAGGGGTATGATGATGAAGAGCAATCAACTGGAACTTCGGGGATGAATTTTCTTATCGTTGAACTATGTAAAAAATTTGTAGGGAAGTTTACTCTCATAGTCTGATGATACAAAGAAACAGATTGGATGGAGGCCCTAATTTCAAAGGTCGGTCCCCATTTTATCTTTCATCATCTTTGCCTTTCCATGATGGGTGCACTTGCATGGAAGGTCACCAACATTAATATACATCAATATACTGTGTGGCTTTTCACTTTATTTCTTTACGAAGATTGGCAATATTAGCTTTTATAAGAGTTTTTATGGCTCTTGATTCAATGTTCATGACATCAGAATTTTCTGGTAACTACTTTCTTTGAGATTGTTTTTACCCTTTAAGATCTTGCTACTTGGTTCCTATTCTTCTTTTCAGTATAACTGACAATGATATAGTGAATGTTTCATTGCACTTTGATCTTAAACAATGCTCTAGTTTCTTTTACTAACAATCGGGTTTGAATTTGTAGTGTCATTTTCTTTCTATAGTAAATACTGATTGAATTTCTTCATGTCATTATTGTTGGTTTGCAATTTCTTTTAAAGGTTTTCATTCAATATATTTGATATGATGCGATTAGAACCATCTTGTATAGGTTGTTCATTGTCTTTCTACAAATAGATACTTCAAATGTATTGGACCATAAATTGTCACAAAAATAGTGCAACTTGAATGATAAGGCTTGAAAAATACGTAGTTTACTAACTAAGTTTGACCTTAAGTGCAGAATTATACAATTAACAAGCAACAAGTCACTTTTAATTGTTTCTATATAGTTAAACCAACAGTTCAATTATTCTAAGTTGCATTGCAACAGTTTGTAATATGGAAATCAATAAATAACTCCAATATTAATGAAGGAGAAACCCAACTGGGTAAAAACTTCGGGACCAAGTCAGTTACCTCCACTATAGATAATGTGTGTTACGGTTCAATTCTAAACTAGTTCCACTAGCTGTTATAAATTTTATAACTCCAAGATCTGCTGTTCGTTCCAGACTCACGATCTGCTACCATAGAAACTATCTAACCAACCCGTTAGATCTCCCGTTCTACCTTCTATAGCTTCCAAGATCCACTGTGAATTTCAGACTCACAATCTTCTACACACGTCTCTTCTAAGTGGATACCCAAGAATCACCTATTCATGTTCTTATTCCCGCGCTTGTATTCCAACCTGTTTCAACCTCCAGCAGCCTCTGAAGTTCAACTGAGAAAGTACCTTCCTAGGGATGCTTAGAAAGTATGTGTTTTGGATTATTCAATATGATGTTTTCCCAAAAAGGTGGTTATATGATCTCAAGAAT